>CM055859.1:600000-905000 GCA_029490765.1 Euthynnus affinis
AATGAAGTGGCCTCTGTCTCTGAGCTTAATCTTCATCTCCTCCTTCTGCTGATTTCTTTAATAGTTGGATATCTTCAGATCTTCCACCTGTACTCCTCATCCCCCAATCAGTTTTATTCAGACACACACACACACACACACACACAGACAATTGAAATCATTTGCTAGCCCCTAACTCTACTACAACAATAACTAAATGTTCCCTACACTAACCCTAACCATAGCATTAAAACCAAGTCTTAACTCTCAAACAGTCCTTTTGAAGAGGTGAAGACCAGACAAAATGTCCTTATAAAGTAGATGTGTCCTCACTTCGATGTTTTCAAATTACAATTACTCCTAACAAAGATACACACAGTCACACAAAGAGCCCTATCTTACGCCCGGTGCAGAGCAGCCCTAAGCGCAGCACAAGTCTCTTTGCTATTTTAATTGGTTCAGTGGAGGTCGGAGGTATGGTATCCTTTGAGTAAAGTATCACAGACTGCTAAGGATCACAAATTAACCTATGACTATTTCTGGTAAGTGTAAAGTTGGAGAATGCATGCATGCTTTAATTTGAGCATTCAGATGAACAAAGCTTTAACACCCACATAGGTTTTTTCAGCTACTGACTGTGAGAGATGTCACTTCAGAACAGCCCTGAGAAGAGGTCTAATCAAACATGGCTATGCAGGGTCTCTGACTTATTATAGCAATGATAAAATAAAAGACATTTCTTAAATATTTTTTTAAATTCTTTTCTTTACAGTTGCCAATGAGGTGGGGGAAAGCAATCGCCGTCCACTGGCCCACTTTGCACGTACGTTCACCAAAGTTCACGTGTTTTCTATTACTAAGTTTAAGTCTCATGAGGTGTGTGATGGAGATAGATTTGTGTTGTGATGTGATTTAAGAGATATCTAAAAGCAAGCAAAGGATGTTTGTTTGTATGAAAACTGTTCAGGCTCACAGTCCCAGAATGCACTGTCCACTGCTGTCATAGCCGGCATCGGCATCACTGAACAGAAAGGAATTCTGAATGATCAGCGCAGCGCCGAGGAGATCCTGGCTGATGAGCTGCCAATCCCTGATGCCCCCGATGCCATGGAGAAGACTGTTGTCAGGTCACTCATATACACACATAAGCAAAGAAATACAAAGTTAAAAATACTACTACTACTACTAATAACATATAATATAATAACATATCGTTATTCACAGTTGGAAAATATTTTGCAGCCTAACACCTCCTAAGGTGAAAAAATAAGGGAATAAAAATCGAAAAGGGAGTACAGAAAAGGTTCATATCCACACAGTTTCCCAATGCGAACTGTCTCATATCAAACATGCTTTCATTGACTAAAACAGGTATTCTTTAAGCTGGATTTATACTTGATGCCAGCATTTGTAAGCAGTATACAGACAATTACCAAATGGTTCATAACAGAGTATAACACCCACTATATAAAAATAGATTTAAGAACATTTTTCAGTGTTTATTAACAACTCCTCTTTTGAAGCGTTCACTACTGGTGGGTAAACAATTACTGGCAGTTTGATACTGTATGCATATATCTTCAGTAGTTGGTAACACTTCATCTTTCATGGTAAATTCATGCAAAGTAGGTGATATTTATACTTTTACCAATACTTAAGTAATTTCCAACTACTTTCTGCCTAATTTTTCTGGATCATGTCAGCTTAACTTCCAAATAGTTTCTGTCTAACTTCTGCTGAACAGGCCACTAAACTGAAGTGAGTTGTTGCAGCTTAATTTTCAAGTAGTGTCTGTTAGTTAAGCAGGCCAGTAAATTGAAGTACATGTTTTAACCATTTACATTCTCACTGATTACTATATAATTTCAGCAGATCAGTCCAACTTTGTAACCAATCTCATGAATGTCATTTTTTTTATTGTAACCACCATAAATTGCTAATTGGAGAACTATAACTTCATAATCAAGAATCAAGTTACTAATTGCCCATTTTCAAAGTGTCATTCCTTGCCTGCTTATTGAGGTCTGATATGATAATAATGTCTTCACACCACTCAGGTTAAAAGTCACTTTATATATTTTGAGATTACAATAATAAAGAAATTAATTAAAAACAGGAAAAAAGTAACTTTTACAAAGCTTTTGAAATGAAAACACAGCATTTGTGTTAAACTTTTACGAACCTTGAATTTCTTTTTAAATTCAATCCAATTTTATTTATATAGCGCCAAATCACAATAAAAAATCATCTCAGGGCACTTTTACATGGAGCAGGTCTAGATCATACTCTTTTATTTACAGAGAGAGAGACCCAACAGCTCCCCCATGACTAAAATTGGCATAAGAGTCCTCTGATGTATTGAGGCATGGAAGGGAATTTAGCACTGATGGAATTACTTCCTTAAATTTAGCTAAAGCACTATCAGATAGACATTTAGTGACGACATTTTTGTCTAATGGCGTGTAGTCCAGTAATAGGAATTCAAAAGTTATCAAGTAATGGTCCGATAGAATGGGATTTTGTGGAAAAACTATCAAATGTTCAATTTCGGTGCCATAAGTCGACGACACAAGATCAAGTTGGTTTATTTACACACTGAGAGAAGCCGATTGAGTCTAATAATGAGATAAAGGCAGTGCTGAGACTATCATTATCGACATCCACATGAATATTAAAATAATCCACTATAATTACTTTGTCTGTACTAAGGTACAGGTACTGAGGACTAAGTTTGATAAAAACTCAGAGAATTCAGATAAGAATTCAGAGTACAGGCTGTTGAAGCGCCCTGAAGCAGACTTCCCCAGGTTGGTTGAAACGAGCAAAGAATGTCACAAGTGAGTGAAGTCTTCACAGCCACAAAGTTTTATTGAACAAAGATCTTTGGAGAACACTTTACAGAAATGATCTGTATTTAAGGAAATATGCTGTTTATAAATGTTTATCTCCTCCTTTACTCCTGTCACAGTAATTACCCACTTTTCCACATGTTTTTCAGTTAATCATTTGATGTGTAACCCTTCGTAATCCAAAACATGATAAATCAGGCCAGTGTGCCCTTTAGGTGCAGCTGCAGCCCTTCCAATGAACTTTGATGTCATGAATGGATTGTTGTTTTATGTCCTTGCGCAAAGACCGACTCTGTGTACCTCATGATGTCCTTTACAATGACTAAGCTAATTCTATATCACACCATTTGATTTATCTGTTATTTCTTTGTAATCAGGCTTTGTTGATGGGGGTTTCCCACAACAAATCCCCATTTATGTGTGGTCAAGGAATATTAATGTGCTTGTCTACTAGAGAATGTAACTGACGCAACCAGAGCGGTTGTTGTTAAAGACAAAAAACTCTAGAGGTATAAACTCTAATAGATGCTGACCACCATTCCCATGGTCTGCCTCGGAACACAGTGCGCTTTTACATATCTCCTTGCTTCATAACACATCAATCATCACATAGCAATAGGAGCAAACAAAGAACTAACACCAGGCTGAATTAAACAATAAACATGTGATCTGTTCAGAGCAGAATATATCAAGGCCTTGAGGACAGTACACTATAACAAATAGAATTGGCTGTAAGGTTTTCCAGGTTGGGTGAGAGATATTAAGAACAAGGCATTCAAAAGAGTTATAATTAAATTTAGGTCTAGGGTTGACAGTAAGACTGGAGTTGAAAATGGCTGCAACTCCACCTCCTCGGCCAGTGTCTCGAGGAATGTGAGTATTAATATGACTGGGAGGAGTGGATTCATTAAGGCTAACATATTCTTCATGACATAGCCAGGTTTCAGTAAGACAAAATAAATCAGTATGCTGGTCTGAGATTCGATCATTTAATAATACAGCTTTAGATGATAGTGATCTAATGTTTAAGAGTCCACCTTTAATTCTCTTATTTCAGATGTGATGTTAATTTGTTTTAGTTTTTTATGAATGACTTGTCTTTTACTTATTTTTGATTTAATTGATTTAAATGGTCGGGGGACAGACACAGTCTCTATGTGGTTCAGGGCGGGTAACTGCTCTAATGGAAGCGCAGAGAAGTGTGTAAGACTGCAACTCTGCCTCCTGGTCTCAACTGTGGTTGTCATGGTTTTGATTTACTAATAAACTCAGCCATATTTCTACATATTAGAGCAGGTCCATCCAAAGCTGGATGTATACCATCTCTCCTAATCAGACCGGGTTTTCCCCAGAGAGTCTGCCAATTATCTATGAAGCCCAGCATTGTTTGCGGGACACCACCTCGACAGCCAGCTGTTGAATTGTGACATGCAGCTTTACATGTCATCACTAGTCAGATTTGGCAGAGGCCCAGAGAAAACCACAGACTCTGACATTGTCTTTGTATATGTACACAATGACTCATCATACATTACACATACATTTAACTATGGCTGCTGGTGTCACTAACTTCACATTTCTGACGATGGAGCTGCCAATAATCAGAGTTTGTTTCTTAGCGGGTGTGTCGCTGAGTGGGGAGAACTTGTTAGAAATGTGAATGGGTTGGTGGCGAACTATGAGCTTCTGCTTAGGACTCTGCTTCCCTTGTACAGTCACCCAGCCACCCTGGCTTCCTGTCTGCTTGGGAACTACCGGGGGAGTAGGAGCTTACACTAGGTTGGCCCGCACCAGATACTGGGGGCTGGCTAACTATGTTAGCTACTGATTGTTTTTCCATGGTGCAGAGCCACACTTCCAATTCACTAAGCCTTGCTACTACATTTACATTTTACACTTACCATTATCACTGAAGGAGGCAGAGGAATAACTAAACACAAGACAAAGCAGGAGAATGGGAGGGAGAGAGAGAAGCCATTGAACTGCTTAGCTTGAGTTTAGCTGCTAATGCTAGCTGCAGAGCTCAAATAACTAACTGCTGTGCGATTAGTGAGAACAATCTCAAAGAAAAAAAAACACTGAGAGTGCTTGGGTAGAACTAGCGAAAGTTCAAAAATACAGTGGGTATTTATCCACAGTAACATAGCAGAATCAAATAGGTTGAGAGCAGCAACAATGCTATTAGTATACAGTCGGCAACTGGAAATGACAGAATATGCTTACCATCAGGACTGTTAGTGGCATCTAGTGGAACCTGCCTTCAATAAATAAATAGATGAGCAATAATTTCTTAAAGTTAAATAAGGACAAAACTAAAATCCTTCTAGTTGGCCCCAGAACAAAAAGAGAAATCTGGGACATATAAAGTTATTATTATTATTATCAAAACCTGACATAAAACTTTATTTATCAGATTCAAGATTTCAATATTTCACCCAACTTATTACAAAGTGACGCCAAAGGATCCTCACCAAGCATCTGTATATGATGAGTTGGGAGTGAGAACATGTTGGCTATCTATGCTAGCTCCTGCAGTTTATGTTTACAGTCCTACATATGCAATTCCCTGTCCCTGGTAAATGTTGCCTGGCAAACATTGATGTGACTGCACTATAAGTTGTGCATTACTGGACACTGTCAAGTTGTGGAATGAGGGTTAAAATGATATCATTTAAAGTTTACAGCTAAAGCCCTTTTTATGGTCACTTACAAAGAATGTACTTCAGTCACATTGTCACTAAGACCGTATGAGGTCTGTTGCTATTATTAAAAAAAACAAAAAAAAAAACAAGCTAAATGCTCTGTTCTAATTTGTGCATTTCCTTCTTTCCCAGATTTCTGATTCCACATCACAAATCAAGCATGTGGCCTTGTGTGAATGAAGTGATCATGCTTATGCTGTTGTGGTGATTGTGTGTTGCAGGTTGCGATGTCTGGTAAAGCAGTTGGAGAGGGGGGAGGCATCTGTGGTTGACCTAAAGAAAAACCTGGAGTATGCTGCCGTAGTCCTTGAATCCCTGTACATTGAGGAAACCAGGCAAGGAGCTTTCAGCTCATCTCAGTATTGTTTTTTGTTTTTTTACTTTATTTATATGATTTAGATTTTATCAAAGCTTATGTAAAATGCTTTATGAGACCAAAATTATTTTTGTTTTACAGAGATTACTTTTATTATGAACAGACTTCACAGTTTTAGAGGGGACTGATTATGCTCATTTCCAGCTCTATAACAAACTATAGTAATTGGATTTTGTCAGTCAGTGAACTCCAAAGAGAAAGCCACCATGAGTTGTAGTCAGCTTAATTTGAAAGTTGAAAACTTGTGCTTTTTGCTCACATTACATGATTACTTGTACATATGTTTCGCTCATTATTTGAAACTCTGGCCTCATTTAATATGAACATTCAATACTTTAATATTATAAATATAAAGAAAAGCGTAATAGGTCCCCTTTAAGTTCTTGACGACAAATGTTTCCATTAGCCCTGCAGTCAAGTTTTGAGTTGAAACTTTGAACATGTTAGCAAAGGCTGTGATGCAGTCCCTAAGGGTGCATAAAAGCAAGAGCATAGAAGACTGGCCAGAACACCTGTAGTTATTTTCCTCATGATGATGATACACACAGAGAGAACCCCAAGAAAAATGGTTACAGGATCAATTCATATTTTTGAATTGGAAAAAACAGATTGCAAACATGTCCACCTATAGTATATGAATAGTCTTTTATGATTAAACTAGGGCCTCAGGGGTAGTTACAGGATGTTGAACATCAAACTGCTGTGGGGAGAAAGTGTACAACAACGCATCGGATGATCATTTGAATGTTCATTCAAGGCACAGCAGCCTGCAAAAAATGTACATTCTATGAGTCTTTGCTTTTTGAGACATGTGTCTGTCCCTGCAGGCGGCTGGTGGACCCAGAGGATGAGCTGAGTGACATCCAGTCAGACTCGGTGCCGTCAGAGGTTCGTGACTGGCTGGCTTCCACCTTCACCCGGCAGAGGGGCCTGATGCTGCGTCGTAATGAAGATAAACCACGCTTCCGCAGCATCGTCCATGCAGTGCAGGCTGGCATCTTTGTTGAGAGGTTTGGTTTTGAATTACTATAGTTTGGCTCAGCTGGGTCCAGTGTTACTCAGTTTGTTAGTGTTTGATCTGTCAGTCCCCTGGAACTTCAAAATATGGATTTAATTTGTGAAAGCCATGGTCTGGGTCTGGTGGTAATATGGAGAATGTTTTGAAGCTCTTATTAATGATTTATTTAGTTATTATTATTAGTTATATAAGTTAATATACTTTTTATATTTACCTATTCAATCATTATCAAATTACTATTTATCCTAATGCCATATGAAAAATTAGTTTAATATTTTCAACTAGAATATTTTCATTTTCTGACGAAAATGCATGAGAGCTGGAAGTTGTTAGCTACTGCTGCTGCCAGCTGCTGCTCCATAAGCAATTTTTAAAATCTTTTAGTTCAGCAGAATCAAATTAGTATGATGACAGCTGTCAACACAGTTTTGTCAAGAAAGAGCATTCATGGTCTACAAGTCTGAGGACTCCATTCTGGAAAACATCTCAAAGAAAAGCAAGCTTACACCCATGGCTTTATCCCAGTGAATAAGTCTTACATCCCAACAAATGTATTCATAATATACAGATGTGCTCCTGGTGATGCAGAAAACCCATAAATTATACTTATTATGTACATGTGACTCCACATCATGACTTAAAAGTCAATGTAATATATAGTATTATTAGAATTAAATATATGTTTATATATATTTTCATGTTTCTGTATCATGTATTTGCATGATACAGAAAAACACAAAGTGTAATGATCAGCACTAATAACTAACGGCCATATCGCTGACTGAAATCATGACATCAATGACACAAATACCATCAGCTCCTCCCTGATAAGTGTTCCCCATCAGCTGCTGGGGCTCCCTCACACATGACCCACCGGCACTGGCCCATGTCACTCTCAAAATTTCTGCTGCAGGAATTTTCTACTTTATTTATTTATTTTCAGTGAATCGATATTTAAACCAAGGTTAAAAACAAGGTCCAAAGCATAACCCCTAATGTGTGTGGGATGTTGAATAAAATTAAAAGACTCATTAAGAAAATCTGCAACAAAGATACAAGATACATCATCAACATAGATATTAAAATCACCAATCTTAATTAAAGGTGCAAGCAGCCATTCAGAACCTTGCCCATCAGGATCAGATCATTTTGCTTTTTAAAAATGATGGATATTTTTTACAAGTGTGGTGTGCTTTTATTTAGAAAGTGTGACTGAAATGTGTGCTGTCATGTTTGTAGAGACAATAAGTAACTGCAGCTGGACACAGAAAAATACTTAGATTTGAATGGACAGTGTGAGCGAACCCACACCTTTTTGAACATTTACTGCTTCAACGTAGTTTTAGATAGAGGCTTCATTTGAAATTTAAATGAGTCATGAGACTTTGACTTTCAAATCTTGAATTTACATGTTTTTTTCTATCTTTTACTGTTTTTGAGATATTAGAGTGTGAGTTATTGTGGACTTCCTGTTAGATTTAGGTCAGGGGTTGGGGCTTAATTTTTACATTTTATCAAATTTTTCACCAGACCTTGTACATGTCGGGGTACGATGCAGGCTTCTTTCACAAGAATGTAGATGTCTTTAGACCTTGGCTGATGGGTCTGACTTTACAAACATGAGGTTTGGTGCAGATTGGAGCATGTACAATAAAGTTATAGCAACTTCCTCGGTCATGGCGAAACATCAAATCTCAATGATGTGAGGATGATGACATGTTTTGCTCACACCTGTGTCATCAGAATTATGCAAGTTTGTGGCCTTTTCACTTGAATTTCAATTAGTACATTGAAAACTGTTGATGAGTTTAGTAGTTAAGAAATTATTTTCCTAATTTACATCAAGTCTATTATAGAAAAGTAAAGACTTTTAACCCACATGACCTGTTCAAAGTTTGATTGAAATGTGTACTGTCAGTTGTGTAGAAACAATACGTAACTGCATCTGGACACAGAAAAATACTCATATATTTGAATGGAGAGTGTGAGTGAACACACACACTTTTTTAAAAATATTTACTGCTTCCACATATTTTTAGATACAAACTTGATTTGAACCTAAATGAGTCAGGAGAGTTTGACCTATAAATCTCGAATTTACATGTGCTCTCTATCTTTTACTGTTTTTGAGATATTAGGAGTATTTAAAGTCTTTTATTGCTCCTCCTATGATTTTAGGATACTGCCGATTGGTCAGTGGCCCGACACTTCAGAACATGACGCTCTAGGTACCCCTTTCGCGACAGTTCTGCACGCGCAGGGCTGTTCAACAGATATCAATGGAGTAGTGATTCAGTCGAAATTATGCCGTTTATTCTTTCCACTCGAAGTTCATAGACCAACGTAATAGCTTGTGGCCACTCTCGAAAGGTGCTAAACTAATGTCATAGCGCATTCTCCCTGTTTATATTTATCACTTGTTTCTCTCCCCGTGCTGTGTATTACCGCTTCTGTGCTGTTTGCTCCCATTTTTACATGCATACACTGTCTTTTCAAAATACATTTCCATGGTCACAGGAAACAGCTAAATAAGAGCAATACTAAAATATATATTACAAGCACACGCAGACGAGGCTGCATCTAACCTATGTGACAATGCAATATAATACATCATATATTTAAAAATAGGGTTTGTCTTTGGCCCCGACAACATTGAGGCAAAATTACAGCAGATAATGAGCTTATATGCTATTATTTGTATGTTACTAATCGCAGTGACGGAAGAAGTGGTGCATGCCGGGTAATGTTGTTTGTTTTGGAGGTGGACTTTTATAATACATCCATGGCTAACTTTGATAAACATGAAATGCGTCACGATCTCTCTTTCCATCGTTTTTCTCGAAATCATAGGAGAAGTAATTAAAAATGGTGACCATGATGTTTTTGTATCGTGTGTGTTGCGTGTTGAAAGAAATCCTTAATCTGTGAGATGAATGTTTATGCTAATACATGCTGTTAGGCATTAGTGCTGTCAATGTAAAATCTATGACATTAGTACTTTGCAAAACAGTGTATTTTTGATAGAGAACTCCAATGACTCTTTCAATCTGTATCCTAAGAGATGATAAGCATCTGGAATTTAATTCAGTTTGATAAGCACAGATGAACCCTCTGACATTGAAACCTTTGCTAAAACTAGGTTCTGTGGGAGCAAATGAGATAAAAAAAACAAACAAACAAATAAACAAACACACAAACAAAAAAACAACAACAACTTTGTTCTATGATGAACTTAATCATTTGTGTGTCCTCCCTATCCATTGAAAATGAAACAAATTGAACCTTTTGGGCAAATGGCAACTAAATAAGTCACTTGGTTTCTCAATAAATACAGCTGATTGAAGGAGTCAGAGCTCGACTTCACCCTTCTTTGTTTATCGGTGAACATTGATATCCTTAAGATATCGATGTTCCAGATGAACTCTTAATGAGACTACCCTGTTTGGTAATTGGTCCCAGTTTCCGGGTGGTGCCCCGTATTTGTTAATTTATATTAATAATTCTATCAATTTTTAATAATTAATTGATTATCCTTGATAATTACTAATTATTGCCCTTAATCAACTGTGCTTCTTACCCCCTGTGAGGTGCTTTAACAGTTGATGCCAGAATTATTGATCAACATTGACAATCTTTTCTTTTTTATAATTCATAATTGTCATAGACGATTATGAATTACTGCTAATAACCAAACGCACTCCTACCCGTGTCCCAACACTCTAGAAGGTCCTTTCCATTATGTTGTCAGACACTTAAAATAACAATGTGAGCCTCCCAATGGTAAAAACAAGCACTTCTAAAAAATATGGATCACTCCTTTCATACCATACTAGTTAGTGTAGTATTCAATGTGTGTTAGCTTGTTTTGACATTGTGTCTTGGTATGTGTGTGTTTTATCTCTGTGGCAGGATGTATAGACGAACCTCCAACATGGCTGGCCTCAGTTATCCCCCACATGTCATCTCTGTGCTCAAGGTATTAATGTTTGTGTGTGTGTGCGAAATTGTAAAATATTTGTGCACAAATATCATCAAAACAATATTTCACACCAGAGTATATTGTGACCCTGACCCCAGGGAACCTAAATCACAACAATTTTTTCTACCATTTTACTAACCAGACCAAGCCACTTATGTGTACTAGTTAATGTGGAGCAACATCTTTGGAGCATCATAGCTTGCTCTTCCTTCCTCTATTTTCAAGTTTTCTTGTGAGGAAAAGGTGTGGAGTGCATGAACTTGTGTAAAAGAAGAAAGCAGTGATGATCCACACCATGCAGGGTGGGGAGATGCTCATGTGACATCTAGTTTCAATCAGAGAGAAAAGTAGAATTCCACCAGTGTGAGGTCCCTGATGGTTAGGAGCAACTCTTGGTGTTACAGATGTAGGGCAGTATGAGCAGAGTGAGATGAATGTAAATTACTTGAAATTATTACTACCTAAGGGAATAGTATAGGAAACAGCAGGGGAGCACTGCTGTAATATCAGTGGCGTTTGCTATGAGAAAAGTTTGAGTACAGATGGCAGAATGTGCTATGAAAGAGTGATGGGGAAGAGTTTGAGTAGGAGGGGGAAACAGAATGAACTCTGAACATCATTAAACATTTACAGTTTAATAGAGGTCAACAATATCATTGAAGAAATATTGGTTGCACTTTACATTCCAGGTTGGTAACAGCAAGGTAATATCGGGGTAATATTTTGATAATAAAAAGATAATAATATGGTAATATAATGTAATTAACAAGTAATAGCTTGGTATTAACAGTGGGTCTAACTAGGTAATATTAGACTTAAACAACAGGCTAATTGTCTGAAACATATCTAAAGATAATGAGGTAGAACAATTTAGTAGCAGAGTAAAATTTTGGTAACAATAGGGTAACCTACTAATATTAAGGTTATATTTTATTTAAAATGGTAAAATTTTATTTTCAAAATATTATGGGCTACTATCAGCATAATTCTTTACAAATTAAATGACAATTCTTGGAAGTAACTTACTGTACTGAAAAGTTCAAGGATTATTTGCTGCCTATGTACATATTTTACTCATAAATCTTCAAAGCAAAGCCTTTAATGAACATGTTGAACATAGTATTTTGCGCTTCAGAAAACACACCATATATATCTTGCATAACACAAATAGAGGGGTATGCATTTTGCAGCATGTGTGACTGATGTGTGTGTTTCCAGGTAATCACCACTAATCTCGGTATTTAATCTAATATCACCATGAAATTTAGTGGTAACATGTATTTATACATTTTGCATCTTTAGATGTGTTTTTTTTGCATAGTTACCCCTTTGTTTTCAGCCCCTTATTGTCCTGTTACAAAAAATTAAATCTAATATTACCTAGTTATACCTATTGTTAATACCAAGCTATTACTTGTTCATTAATTATTATACCTCTTTACTATCAAAATATTACCTTGTTTATTATTACTATAAATAAATATAATACTATTAATATTAATAATAATACTATTACTATTACTATTATAGAATGTCAAGCACTACGGAAATGTCAACTGTTTTATCAACTAGCAATTGATTACGTCTGTTGTAATTAGAAAACTGTTTCCAGTTAATTCCACTTGGACATGAGAAGATTTCAACAGAAACCATGTCATATTCATATAGAATTAAAGAACTGGGAACAATCTGTTCCTGTTTGTGTTGTTTTTTTATATATGATATTTTAAAGTAAAATAGCCACAGCAATGATCAGATGAACAGGTATGTTGATATTCATGTGCTAATAGAAGTTGTTTGTATGTATCTGTTGCAGCATGTGGAGATGTGGTCCTTTGATGTGTTTGCACTGAATGATGCCAGTGGAGACCATGCACTGAAATGTATCTTCTATGAGCTCCTCACCAGATATGACTTGATCAATCGTTTCAAGGTACGCCAACAGAGACCAATCCCACTTCCATTGCTTCTTTAGTCATTTAAAATATGTGATGATATGCGTCTTTAATTTATCAGATCAAGTTAGATATGATGGACATTGTTTAATAATTCTGTATAGGCAGACAGACAGACAGAAAGACAGAGAAATAGATAGATAATAGGGGTGTGCCCGAATACAAATATGTTATTCAGCAATGCACACAGAGTGGGTTTTTAACGAATATTTGTTTTGTACAAATATTTTAAAAATTATTTGCTTTTGGGAAGAAAAAAAAAACATGTCAAATACAAGCATACAGGTTGGTTACATCACTATCTTAGTCTCTGTCTGCTCTGCTGTTATGCCTATCAGCAGGTATTGATGAGGGGAGTCACATCCTCCTGCTACATGATGCACATTTATTATTTGGATATTACTCCCGGTATAGGGGGTGTTCCCCAGATATAAAGTTGAGCTCCTGACACATGCAAAGTGCTCTCAAGGTACACTCCATAACTTGTTGTTCCCATTCTTCTCCTTTCCACAAAGTTAGGTTGTAAAAAAATCGGCAATAAATGAAAAGTGGTAAGCAATAATCACCTCTGAAGTTCTTCCCTACATGTTACATGGTGTGCTGTCTCTGTATTATGAGTAAAGATTTAGCTCAGTAGTCAGCACAGTCGTCTATGATCTGGGAGACTGCGATGTGAGACCTGGTGTCAGGACTTGGAAAGTAGTTTGTTCATAAACACTGTGTGTAAAACTTAGAACAAGAAACAGGAAGATAAATTTGAATATATTTTCAATTATGTAGAATCTTAGAAAGAAAAAGGGTCTTAATTGAATTAATTATCCCATTCATGCAGAGGGGGCAGTTTCCAATATGTAATGTTGTTTTAACTGTGAGAAATTAAGCTTGAATATGATATATGGTATTTTTATTCTAAAATATATAAGATGATCATGAGCCATGTTAAACTACATTTATAATACCTTGTTTATATTTAGTATATCATGAGGGAAACAAGATGACATTCTCCTTAGTAGAGTCAAAGAAGAGAAGAGACTGAAGAAGTCTTTTGCACTATGAATTCAGAGAACATGAATCTGAACTACACAGACTCAACAAAATTCTAGGTCTCACTCTCTAGGTTCAGAAAAGGTCAGAATTTTTTTTTTTTAAAACAAAAATACTATTCAATTTCTAATAATTTGGAGTTATCCTATGGTGGTATAACCAATTTAACTTTCATTAGTATTTGTCATCATGCTTCTTTGTTGTGTTCATCTTTGGCAGGTCCCAGTTTCTGCTCTTATATCGTTTGTAGAGGCGTTGGAGGTGGGCTACAGCAAATATAAGAACCCCTACCACAACCTGATGCACGCTGCTGATGTCACACAGACTATCCACTATCTGCTCCTCAAGACTGGCATGGTGGTAAGACTTGTGTTTAATGCCAATGCAAAGTGCAAATTGGAGAACTGTTTTTGATACTATGTGTGCATAGTTAAGGACAGCACAGAATCAGAGTCGTATCTGATATGATGCATTTTTCAGAACTGAAAGAATGATTTGAAGTTTTATGATCATTTAAGAGGTTTTTGAAATTTTTTTGAAAGGCTGGTTCATCTGTTGCATCATGATTTCAGCTGATGCTTGCAATGCATTTGTAATTTAGCCAATAAAACCAAAGCATTACAGTTACACATATTTTCATTCATGTGCAAAAGCCTTTTATAATGCTCTTGCAACAGAGTAAATAATATGTTGACAGTACCCTATGTCAACAGAACAACATGATGGTATGAAAACAGCAAAATTAAGAAATACTTCAGTCATCAAGACAACTACACTGACAACACAGAGTCTCACCCATGATATAACCACACCTTTTAAATGTTGCATTTGAACTGTATTTTGTTCAGAGAAGCTTTACAAATCATTTCCAAACCTCCCTGCAGAACAAAAGAACTATGAGGGCAGAATTGATGTATTAGGCTTAATTTGAAAGGTAGTATCTTCTAGTATTTGGAAACGTGCTTGTTTAGAATATGAAAACAGCCAAAACTACATCATTTCAAATATGTCAGCAAAGTTTTTTGGTTCTTGCCTATAATGAGTCTTATTTGAATAACAATAACTAAGACATGCCTTATCCCAGAACTATGTATATCACCGGATCTTGTCAAGCACACTTGTATAAAATTCCAGACTTCTTGGCCTAACCTTATGGGACCTAGGGAGTTTTTAGTTTGTGGTTTCGCTGGTGTCACCACAAACCTCTCCAAAATGTCTCAAAGTGGCAAAATTGTGCCAATTGCTTTTACTCATTACTGTGTGATGCTAAGCCACTTACAACTGGCTTAAGCAGGTCGACAGGGACCCAGTGGATATTAAGAGGTTAAAACAGAATATTTTGCAGGAGACAGGGACAGGGGGCACCTTGACATCTTGGCTGTGGCTGTGGGTGAAGTGTCTCAATGTTACACACTATTTACATTGATCAAGAGTAGTTAGTGAATACATCCCTCAGTACAAGGTCATGGATGATTTTTCACATATTGCAGTAGATGCACTGATTCTTCAAGTCTATTTTTGGAAAACACACAGATACACCCTTCATTTGAACTTTAAATGAGTCACAAGACTTTGATCTACAAATCTTGAATTTGCATGTGTTTTCTTTTACTGTTCGGGGTGTGGCACAGTCCAAGAGCTTCTGTCACAAACATATAGACATGTAGCTGGGCTGACAGGTCTGATTCTACCCATCCCTTGCTTGTCTTCCCTCCTTCTCCCTGTCAGGTGGAGAGCAGGATTTTAGAGCAGGCTTGTTGTGGAAATATCTTAATAAATCCCATGACTTTGGTCAAAGCTGACATTAAAAATCACATTTTAGAACGAATTTTCATTGCAAATCCATTGGTACAGGTTTGAAAGTGGTCAGACTGATAGTTTAGATGTCAGACACCTCAGTTTGACGCAAAGTCCATGAGATTGCAACCCCCCATTGGATTACATTACATTGTAAGGTGCTATATGGCACTTCAACTTTCAAGGTTTATAAAATCTAAACCAAATTTTGTTCTTGTCTCATAAGCCATGTGTTATTATCATGTATCTTTGCTAACTAACTTTTTGGCTTACTGCTTGCTATCCTCAATCATCATTTATCATCATTTGTCATTATCAGCTCCACTTACCACTGTCCTGCTTTCTTTCTCCCTCCTCTTTCTTTCTCTTTCTCTTTTTTGCTTTATGTAATGTTACCAGCAGTTACCTGATTGTGACACTGCTGACAGACAATGATGAAAAGGGCCCAAACAAATGTGATGGCCAAACACCCACCCCACAGCAAGGTGGAAGCTAATGAGGTGGCAGAAAATTTGGGGTGGCATCTGGGGTGGCCAGTTAGATTGTAGGGGTGGCACTGGCTACCCCTTTAAAACCACACATGCTTATCTGGGATTAGGTTGCAGTGGCATCAGACTAAGTAAGGAAACCCAGACATCCTTCTCCCCGGCAACACCCCCCAGCTCCTCTTTGGGAACCCAAGGTGTCCCCAGGCCAGAAGAAATATGTAATCCCTCCAGCATGTTCTAGGTCTACCCTGGGGTCTCCTACAATTTGGTGTACAGGAGGATCCTCACCAGGTTAAAAGACCACCTCAGCTGGTTCCTTTTGATGCAAAGGAGCAGCTGCTCTACTTTGAGCCTGCCCTGGATGTCCAAGGTACTCACCCTATTTCTAGTGTTGAGCCCAGACTCTCTCCAGAGGACACTCATTTCAGCTGCTTTTATCTGTGATCTAATTTTTTCAGTCGCTACCCAAAGCTTGCAACCATACGGTTGGAACTGACTGGTAAATTGAGAGCTTTGACCGCTGGGTCAGCTCTTTCTTCACCTTTTGCACCTCTTTCGGTTGTTGAGTGTTGCCCGATCATCAGGTCGGATGTCCCCCATATTTATATACTTTGTTTTGTTTTTAAAATCTTTAAACCATTTTTTGCAGAAAAAACACAAACATGGCAACTCTGCATACATTTCACTGTTAATATTTTGCAGAGTTGGCAAGATTGTTTGAGATCAGTAAAAATATTGGTAGGGACCATTCAGCAACAAGTGAGATTTCAACATAGACTTCATCCATGGGGTGATCATGCTTTTTCAAAATGTCTAATTCTCTCTCTCTCTTTCAGCACTGGCTAACTGAGTTGGAGATCTTTGCCATCATTTTTGCAGCTGCCATCCATGACTATGAACATACAGGGACCACCAATAACTTCCATATTCAGACTAGGTAATTTCCACCAGCAGGGTAAATGTATGTGTGTGTATATATATATATATATATATATATATATATATATATATAAAGAAACATCTCGTCCAGTAGTTAATAGTGGACACAAAATACAAAATATTATTCTGAGTGTTAGTATGTCTTAAAGCATGTCTGGAGGAAAACTCAACCTCATGATTATTGTAGCTGTGTGGCATTTGCAGGTCAGACACAGCCATGTTGTACAATGACCGAGCTGTTCTGGAGAACCACCATGTCAGCGCTGCCTATCGCCTTCTACAGGACGAAGACGAAACAAACATCCTCTCTAATCTTTCTAAAGATGACTGGAGGTGAGAGGAGACAGTCTCCATATTTGATTTTTTACTGCCTAAAATCACAAGGTCTAGTATATAGTCTATAGGTCTAGTATATACAGGAGTATACAGCCATTATGGCAGCTCTGTTAGGCTGTTATACTCAGCTAATATAACTAATGAAACAAATGTCTGCCCCTCAGCTGTCCTGCAATGCATATGTGAATGTGCTCACAGCGACAATGTTTGCATGCAGAAGCTGGAAGTCAGGGAGGGGATACATGTGTCCCAGCAACAAAATAACAGCAGTACTCTGACATTCAAATGGCTTTATGGCAGCAGATTCACAGCTTAATGTGTTTTCAAAAACTTAGATTAACGATTTTTGGAAATACTTTATAGTGATCAGTATTAAGATACTTGTAAGATATTAGTTAATGATGAACTCATCATGAACAAAACATTAATATACCTTTGTAAATGATTAAATAATGCTATGTTAACATATCATAAATATACTGTAAGTCATCTATAAATGATTAGCTAACTATTCATTTACAAGAAATTATATTATGAACATTGTCAAATAATTCATAAATAATTATATTTTTATGTGGATAAGCATTTGCAAATGATTTACAGATTTACCACAGAGACTTTAGTATTGGCCAGGTGCTTCTTAATTACAAGTGAAAGTGTTTGTGGGTCTGTGGGAGTGGGATCATGTGAACCAATACATTGTGACCTGGCAGTATAGCTCCTCATGCATGTGAACAGGAGCTGTGGATTCCTTATGTGTCAGCTCTATACCATCCCTAACTAACTTCATCATCCTCATCAGTTATAAATGATGTGTAAATGTATGACTAAATCATTTATGAGTAATTTACAATCCTTCCAATCTGAAGTGTAAACAGTTCATCATATGTAAATGTCTAACCACTCACTTCCAGATTACTCTTTCCTTTTAGGCTTAGGTATGTACACAAGGCTTTCACAAACCTTTTTGCATCCATTTAAAGTGACAAACAAGTAAGCCAAGTGAAGCCTAAGTGAAAAACAGAAGAAAATGAGTTCAACCAAATTTATTAAATTCAACATATGAAATGAATCAGACTTGATTAAGTTTAGTCAAAGAGAATTTAGAGAATTCAATTTCAATTCAATTCAATTCAATTTTATTCATATAGCGCCAAATCACAACACAAAGTCATCTCAGGGCACTTTTACATGGAGCAGGTCTAGACCACGCTCTTTAATTTACAGAAAGAGAAACCCAACAGTTCCCCCCATGAGCAAGCACTTGGCGACAGCGGAAAGGAAAAACTCCCCTTTAACGGGAAGAAACCTAAGGCAGACCCCGGCTCTGGGTGGGCGGCCATCTGCCTTGACCGGTTGGGTTGAGAGAGAGAGAAAGAGAAAGAGAGAGAGAAAGAGAGAGAAGGGGGGGGGGGTTGTACACAGTGAAAGAGCAGCAACAACAACAACAATAGTCAGTAAGCAGCAGCAAGCAGCAGCAATAGCAGGAACAGCTAGCCGAGGGCAGAAGAAGGACGTCAGCACATCAGCATGGTCTATGGTTTATGGAGCTTCCTGTGGATCAGAAAGCACAAAGAACTCCGGGGAAGAAGTGAAATTAGTAACATGCATTAATAGTAATAGAATACATAGAGATGGAGGAGAAGAAAGAGGAACTCAGTGCATCAATGGAAGTCCCCCGGCAGTCTAGGCCTATAGCAGCATAACTAAGGGCTGATCCAAGGCGAGTCAGATCAGACCTAACTATAAGCTTTATCGAAAAGGAAAGTTTTAAGCCTACTCTTAAACATAGAGAGGGTGTCTGCCCCTCGGACCGAAACAGGGAGATGGTTCCACAAGAGAGGAGCCTGATAGCTGAAGGCTCTGCCTCCCGTTCTACTTTTAAATACTGTAGGAACCACCAGTAGACCTGCATTCTGGGAGCGCAGCGCTCTAGTGGGATTATATGGTACTAAGAGTTCTTTTACATAAGATGGTGCCTGACCGTTAAGAGCTTTGTACGTGAGAAGAAGGATTTTGAATTCTATTCTGGATTTTACAGGAAGCCACTGCAGCGAAGCTAAGATGGGGGAAATATGATCTCGTTTTCTAGTTTTAGTCAGAACATGAGCAGCTGCATTCTGGACCAGCTGCAGAGTCTTTATAGACCTATTAGGGCAGCCTGATAATGAGTTACAGTAATCCAGTCTAGAAGTAACAAATGCGTGGATTATTTTTTCTGCATCTTGTTATGAAAGGATATGTCTGATTTTAGAGATATTACGTAAGTGAAAAAAGGCAGTCCTTGATATTTGTTTTATGTGGGAGTTAAAGGACATATCCTGATCAAAGATAACTCCCAGATTCCTTACGGTAGTGTTGGAGGCCAGAGTAATGCCATCTAGATTAGTTAAATCATTAGATAATGTGTTTCTAAGGTGTTTAGGGTCAAGCACAATAACTTCAGTTTAATCCGAGTTTAGCAGCAGAAAATTGCAGGTCATCCAGGTCTTTATATCTTTAAGGCACACTTTGAGTCTAGATAACTGATTGGGTGCATCTGGCTTCATTGATAAATATATTTGGGTATCATCTGCATAACAGTGGAAATTTATGGAGTGATTTCGAATAATATTCCCTAAAGGAAGCATATATAAAGTGAATAGTAAAGGTCCCAGAACAGAACCTTGAGGAACTCCGTGTCTAACCTTTGCTTTTATGGAGGATTCATCATTAACATGAACAAACTGAAATCGATCTGATAAACAGGATTTAAACCAGCATAATGCAGAACCTTTAATGCCAATGAAATGTTCCAGTCTCTGTAACAGGATTTGATGGTCAACAGTGTCAAATGCGGCACTAAGATCTAACAAGACAAGTACAGAGACAAGTCCTTTGTCTGATGCAGTCAGGAGGTCGTTTGTGACTTTAACCAGTGCTGTCTCTGTGCTATGATGCGCTCTAAATCCAGACTGAAAAGTCTCAAATAAGTTATTGTTATCTAGAAAATCACATAACTGATTAGCGACTCTTTATCTCTAATTGTTAGAATTTTATCATCAAAAAAGCTCATGAAATCGTTACTACTGAGAGCCCTCGGAATACTCGGATCAACAGAGTTATGACTCTTTGTCAGCCTGGCCAAGGTGCTGAAAAGAAACCTAGGGCTGTTTTTATTTTCCTCAATTAATGCGGAGTAATAGGCAGCTCTGGCATTACAGAGGGCCTTCTTATAAGTTTTAAGGTTTTCAAGCCAGACTATGCGAGATTCTTCTAATTTAGTGGAACGCCAAATCCTTTCAGATTTACGAGATAGTTGCTTTAATTTACGGGTTTCCGAATTATACCACGGAGCTAATCTCTTATGCTTTATTATCTTTCTTTTTAAAGGAGCGATGGAATTGAGCGTTTGCTGTAGAGTACCTGCAGCAGTGTCAACAAAATGATCAAATTGGGAAGGACTAAAATTATCATAAGAGTCCTCTGCAGTATTGATAGAGGGAATTGAATTCAGCGCTAATGGAACTGTTTCCTTAAATTTAGCTACAGCACTATCAGCAAGACATCTAGTGAAAACATTTTTGTCTAATGGTGTGTAATCTACCAATAAAAATTCAAAAGTTATCAAATGGTGGTCTGATAAAATAGGATTTTGAGGAGAAACTATCAAATGTTCAATTTCTATGCTATAAGTCAGCACAAGATCCAGGGTGTGATTATGACAGTGAGTGGGTTTATTTACACACTGAGAGAAGCCAATTGAGTCTAATAATGAGATAAAGGCAGTACAGAGACTATCGACGTCCACATGAATGTTAAAGTCACCTGCTATAATTACTTTATCAGTACTGAGGACTAAGCTTGATAAAAACTCTGAGAATTCAGATAAGAATTCAGAGTACGGGCCAGGAGGACGGTACACTATAACAAAAGAACTGGCTGTACAGTTTTCCAGGTTGGATGGGAAATACAGAGAACAAGGCATTCAAAAGAATTATAATTAAATTTAGATTTAGGTCTAGGGCTGACAATAAGGCTGGAGTTGAAAATGGCTGCAACTCCACGTCCTCGGCCAGTGTCTCGAGGAATGTGAGTATTAATATGACTGGGAGGAGTGGATTCATTAAGGCTAACATATTCTTCATGACATAGCCAGGTTTCTGTAAGACAAAATAAATCAATATGCTGGTCTGAGATTAGCTCATTTACTAATAAAGCTTTAGAAGATAATGATCTAATGTTTAAGAGACCGCATTTAATCGTTTTATTTTGCTGAGCAATTCCAGACTTAATGTTAATATGTTTTAGATTTTTATGATTGATACTTCTGCTATTAGTTTTCGATTTAATTGATTTAAATGGTCGGGGGACAGACACAGTCTCTATGTGGTTTAGGGCGGGTAACTGATCTAATGGAAGCACAGAGAAGTGTGTAAGACTACAACTCTGCCTCCTGGTCTCGACTCTGGGTTGTCATGGTTTAGGTTTTCTTATGAATTCAGCCATATTTTTAGATATGAGAGCTGCTCCATCCAAAGTGGGATGTATGCCGTCTCTCCTAATCAGACCAGGTTTTCCCCAGAAAGTCTGCCAATTATCAATGAAGCCCACGTTATTTGCTGGACACCACCTCGACAGCCAGCGGTTAAACTGTGACATGCGGCTATACATGTCATCACTGGTCAGATTGGGCAGGGGTCCAGAGAAAACTACGGAGTCCGACATTGTCTTTGCAAATGTACACACCGACTCCACATTAATTTTTGTGACCTCCGATTGGCGTAACCGGGAGTCATTAGCGCCGACATGAATAACAATATTACCATATCTACGTTTACTCTTAGCCAGCAGTTTTAAGTTTGACTCTATGTCACCCGCTCTGGCCCCAGGAATACATTTGACTATGGTTGCCGGTGTCGTTAACTTCACGTTTCTGACTATTGAGCTGCCAATAACCAGAGTCTGTTTCTCAGCGGGTGTGTCGCTGAGCGGGGAAAATCTGTTTGAAAGGTGAACGGGTTGATGGTGAACCGCGGGCTTCTGCTTAGGGCTATTCTTCCTTCGAACAGTCACCCAGCCAGAACCCTGTTTTCCCGGCTGCTCGGGAATTACCGGGGGAGTAGGGGCTACGCTAAGTTGGTCCGCACCGACTACAGGGGGCTTGCTAACTACATTAGCTACTGATTGTTTGCTTGTTTCCACGGTGCGGAGCCGCGCCTCCAATTCACTTAGCCTCGCCTCCAGCACGGCAAATAAACTACATTTATTACATCTCCCATTATCGTTAAAGGAGGCAGAGGAGTAACTAAACATGAGGCACACTGAGCAGGAGAGCGAGAGGGGGAGAGAGAAGCCATGGCTAACGGTTTGGCTAAGTTTAGCTGTTTATGCTAGCTGCGGAGCTCAAATAACTAACCGCTGTGCGATTAGCAGGAAAAGGTCACTAAGCGAAAAAACACTATACGAATGCTTAAGTGTGACTAATGAAGAACTCACAGAATTAACAAATTTAGTAGGTGTAAATCACAATAATATGGTATCACGATCGTATTAACAAGCAGCAACAACACTATCAGTAGACACAGCCGACAACCGGAAGTGACGGAATACGCTTACCGTAGCACGTCAGCACGTCACCCGAATTCCAATACAAATTCATACAAATTTACATGCATCAACTGTAATAGTCAGTTTTAAACATTTTAATCAACTCTTCTTGTTAGGTATGACATCAAATATACTTTGGATAATTAGTTAGCATCAACACAATTCACATTTTAACAAATATAATGTTAACATTCAATTGTTTTTTGTTTGATAACTTACAGATCAAATTTAAACATTGTTTAAACTTTAACATGGAAACCAACAGACAATATAAATCAAAGCAGAGGGCAACAGTTTCTGACAAAGTAGAATGAACGGACCTGATGTTCCCTCCACAATAATTACAATTTGACTACAATATGTGTTTGTTTATACATTAACAGCACTTTAAAATTGTCTCTCATTTTGGAAGCTGATTATTGTTCACTAAAGTTCATTAAACCCGGAACTTCAAAAAACTCCACACTGTGCCACACAGTGTACTTGTAGGCTGGTTTTAGCCTCAATGGTCTAAGTCTCATAAAGAGTCTTTGAAAGATTTAAGGAGTTTGAAATGTTTTGATGATTATATTTGGACTGAAGGTGTTTGTCAGGATGCAGCATTCATCAGCTGCATTTCAAGACCAATCAACACTGATGTTCCCTCAATGGTGATTCATATGACCCTCTGCTGTTCCCTCTAAAACACACTAATAAACCACAATTATTAGAACAATACACTGTCACAACTTTTAATGAAAGCACAGATATACCGTTCAAGAGACAAGTGATGTTTCATTCCTTTAATTTTGCTGGAGCAAAACATATAAAGCTTTATTTGTAAAAATAAACACAAGAAACAACATCCAGAGCAAGCTTATTTGGGCATTTTGACTCAATATACTCTGTAATAGAGCCTTAAACACACACCCACAGTGCCAGTCTGTCTAGCATCAGCTACAACTTTTATTTTCTTTAACATTTGCTTCACCTGCTGGTGTAAGCTACCAAAATAAAATGCATGTGCAATATTAGTTTGTACTCAGGAGTTATTAGACAACACAGTGCTCTCAAATCACACCCACAACTGCTCAACATATTGGATAAATATTTAGTTCAGTAATACTATTGACAATATAATCACTAATGCACATCTATACACCTCTTTGCACAAGCACAAACACACTCACAGTGCATTTAGTGTGGCGCACACGCACATACACACACACACACACACACACACACATTCTGCCCTTTTACATAGCAGACTAAAATTTTTAAAGATTTAGGATAATCATTAACATACAGAATAATTAATTAATAATTATAATAATTTTATTCCAGACAGACAGATGTGTCAGATCTCACCTTGCAGAATGCAGAACAGGCTGGTGGATGCAACTTGAACATGCTGCTGAAGGACACAACTGAAAATCTGAATATAATTTTGTACAACTATGAATAGTCTGGCTGAGCTGTCCATTGCATGGATGAGTCAAACTTCTCAAATAGCTGTTGGGGAGGGTGAAGCATGGCAGATGTCCATCCGTTCTGTTAGACCTGTGCGCACATCCATGAGAGCAGAAAGGAGTGGTAATCCCATGCGATTTCTTGTATCATCTTTGAGTAGCATCTTGTAAAAATGCTCTCTCCACATAAGCATTAGATATGGTCAATGTGAGCAATCTGATTGCACCAAGTGCTAAATCCTGGAAGCACTGATTTCATCCAGAATCTTTAAAGGCCTCCACCTCAAGTCAATAGGCTTTGATGGGCTGCTGATGCCACATTTGTCCACTGGGTCTCGATTACATCAAGTGGGAATAGTGCTGGGCAGAGGCAACAAACTTTGGGTGGCTTCACAGTTTAACACAGTATTTTTTATTTTTATTTTTTTGTATGAACAGGCTCTGATCTAGAACATTGGAGATAGCAGTTGGTTGGTGTGTGTCTTTAAACTTTATTTTGGAGTTTGATTAGGATTGTAGCTGTTGTCAGGCTTTATTGGGGCAGAGCACTTCCTGGTTTCACTCAATTCAATTGGCATGTCTGCATACAGTACAACATTGCTAAAGCATATTTATACAAACTATACAGAAAATAAACAATAAACAAAATATTAAAAAAAAAAAAACAATACAAGAGAGCATGGAGAACAATAGCTGCTATGGAAGGTAGGTAATAGTAACATAAGATATAAATATACAACAAATGAATTATTAATGAATAAACATGAATTATTAGCCGTATGAGTCAGGGGTCTAACAGAGCTATGGAGCTCATGGCAGGCTGCTACATATCTTGCTGCCGCTGCGGCGCCTGGGCAGTGATGAACCCCCTCGGGATCCTACGAGGGAAGGAGATGAGAGAGAATCAGGTGGGGGATGGGGCAGAATGCGAGAGCGAGAGAGGAGGAGAGGTTTTGGTTAGTATCTATAGATTGCCGGAAGGGGTGCAGTTGAGGTGTGGTCCTGCTCCTGAAACTCTGCTAATTAGCTTTGATTCACTAGCAAGGACCACACTGTCAACAAGGTGCATTTGAATGATTTTTATTGAAGATTTGTTGGATGGACTGCAACACTGATAAGTATTAAAATGCACATGTGTGCATTTACCAAGAGTACCTCATTTCAGACAAACAGCTGACACAGAGGCAGACATCTTGGACCTCCACCTCTGTAATTGACAGGAAATCACGTGACCTTAGCAGTGGAAAATGATCTTCCACCTTAACCCGGTGGTGAGTCTGTGTCTGTTGGGAAAAGAGGTGTCTTGTAGACCAAAATTAAAATCTGTTTTGAAGTAAAAGTTTTTAAAAAAGATGATAATCTGTTACAGACTGTCTTTTATAGGTAACCAGCACTAACTTGCTTAGCTGCTGGCAAGTTTTAGTTAACATTTTATGTATGTTCTCAGTAAAACTTGCTGATTGAGTGAAAATTGTTAAATAAATAATGTTAACCTAAATAAATGATGACGAGCAACATTAGATATTGCCAGCAAACACATTAAGTCACTAATCTACTGTCTGTAGCCATCAGCATCTGAGAAATTATTGCCATTTTTTTACCACACGTTCTGACTTCCAGCTTCCAGCAGTGATGGGTACCTGAGTAATATTCGCCATGTTCACCACTTTAGTCTGTTAGAATGTTAACATTTCCTGACATGTCAAATAGCACTAAACAAAGAACAGTTGATGCTGATAGCAGCGTCATTGCATTTGTTTGTAGTACTGGATAATTTGGCACTAGATGAAAAGTTAGAAAAATCACTTAAGTTTTTCTAATAGTTTCACTCTCATTTCTTTTAGAGAACTGCGGACTTTGGTAGTGGAGATGGTGTTGGCCACTGACATGTCCTGTCACTTCCAACAGATCAAAGCCATGAAGAGCCTCCTGCAGCAGCCTGAGGCGTGAGTAGTGGATTTCACTTCCACAAGTTGTAAACAGGTCTCAGATCCTTCACACATCTCAATATCTCAACTGGAATACTGACAATATTGAATTATGAGGCAAAGTTAGGTTTAAGTAGATGTATTGTTTTGTGTTACTACAGGTAAAATTTGAGATTTATTTTTGAATTTGGAAATTTTCATATATTTTTCATATAATTTGCCTGCTGTTGAAATGAAATTTGAACCATTCTGTGTGAAGTAAGTCTGAAACTTCAAAGTAATTACCTGCTAATTTGCACACTATAGCAACAAATAAATAATTATTATGAAATTTTTATTAGTAATTGAAACCAATTACTGTTAAAAAAGTCAAAAATTCTTAATTAAAAAAGTAATTTTATGAGTAATTAAATGACAGAAAATAGAGATTTTCCTTGAATAACACTTTTTATTTAAAATATGTATTTATGGAATTACAAACATGCTATCAAGTTAGGACTTTGGTTAGTAGCCAAGGTGAGCCTTTAGAACCTATATATATATGTATATATATATATATATATAAATAATATGAAATATTATAATATAAACTTAATATAAATAATATTAAACTCAGCACTTTAATGGACGTTGACAGCACACTGAGTCACAGTTTAACGCCATATGTATAGTGTTCTTGCTCAGCACCGACTGTATACTTTTTGTCCATATTAATCATTTATTCCCAAAAATATGAGAGAATAATGTCTAGATTCAAGAATAATGTAGGCTAATGCTACTAAGATAACAAAGTTGAAGAGAAAAATATTCACTTACCTCAATCAGATGAATGATGACTTTGTGGTTGGTACGCAGTGCCTTCTGATTCAGGCAGATTAGGTAGCGCACTTAGCTTCGTGCACATGGCTTCGCACACACCGGGACACTCACACGCATGTCCACAGGCACGCCCACACGCAATCCCACACACATACACAGAGATTTACTCTGCTCCCCATGGCAACCTGGTGAGAGAACAGGTGGAAACACTCGGGGTAATCAAACAGACACATTAGGAATTGACCTGAAACAACTTTTCAAAATAAAAAAATACATGTTTTGAAATGACAAGACAAAACATAGAGACAGGACAAAAATCCAACTAAACCTCACCATGGTGTGACAGAACCCCCCCTTAAGGGACGAATCCCAGACGTCCCTTCATATCAAGAACACAGGACAGAAGGCGGGGGGAGGAGGACAAAACAGACAAGGCCAGGCACAAGGCTGGTGGCGAAGGCAAAGCCCTTCGGGAGGCCAGGCAGGAGGCAGGAGGCCGGCGGCGAAGGCAGGACCCCTCGGGAGGCTGGCAGCGAAGGAGAGAGCCCTCTGGAGGCCGGGCAGGGGGCCGGCAGCAAGGTGTGGAGCGAGGCATGAGCTGAGGCACGGGCTGTGGCAAGAGCTGTGGCATGGGCTAAGGCATAGGCTGAGGCATGGGCTGTGGAAAGATTGATGGCATGGGCTGTGGCAAGGGCTACGGCATGGGCTGTGGCATGGGGCTGAGGAGCTGGGGGCCTACTGGGGCCAACAGAAAGATTCCCAGTGGCCTGCCATCAGTATTTTAGCCAGAGTGGGATCTTCTTTGTGGATGGAGTGTAAAAAATCTAACATGTCCTCTCTGTCGGAATCATTGGGGTGGACCAAAAACACAAAGCCTGGACTCACCTGCAACTGAACCATTACCTTGGACAGGTATTAATAACAACTTAAACCTTGTTTACAAAGGTACTCTAATATGTCCCTTGCATTAAAAATAACAAGACCCAAAAGGAAACGAAATGTAAGATGCCACCAAGGATTTAGTATTATCCCAATATCAAGTCCATCACGCAGGTTGAACTTGACTTTTGGGTAATAGCCATTTAAATTTAGTGAGTCCTTTCTCAGTTGGTGAAAAGTAGATTCTTCAACCAATAATAGATTATTTTCCTTTATATGTAAACTCAAATGCTGGTCAGCAGAAACAAAAGAAAAAATTTATGTAAATACAGAGCTCTGTATGGGAGGATAGAAATTCAAGAATTCAGGTTGTAGCACTTGAGCTATTAGGCAGTGTAACAGCAGCTGTCTGTCCACTGCAATGTCTTCACAGCCACAGGGAAAACAGCAGCTCCGTTTCCTGCAGAGGTTCACCACAAAGCTAGCGGAATATTGTACAAATGGGTGATTTAGGATGAACAATTGTGAGTAATTGGCTCTCACAGGCATTCTGTGCTGCATCAACTCATCTGAGTAGTAAACCTTAGGGCCAGATCCACAAAAGGATTGTGTGGCTTTTGCAGCCACTAAACCTGTGCAAATGAGATAAAAAAGATTGTGTGTAACTGTATAATTATGGGGTGGTTGTGGCTCAGGAGGTAGGCAGGTCTTACCGGTCCCTCCAGTCCACATGTCAATGTGTCCTTGGTAAGCAGCAACCTCTGGGGCTGTACAATGAAGCCAATGCGGAGGTGCCAAAAACTACAGTTCCTCGAATGGCCACTTGAAGCTGGCTACAAAAGCATTTTCCATAGACCCCCATGTTAAAATGCCCAACTTTACAGCAGAAATAAACATGTTTACAGCCTGGAACAAAAACCAGTTTTGGTCTCTAACGCTAATTTCTCCATTCAATGGAGAAACAGTCACTAGCAATGGAGTGTAGTGACTGAGGCGAAGCCCAAGTCACTGCTGGTATTCATCATGTTTCTTTCACTTATTATTCCTCTTCCGTACAAAATTTTGGCGCGTAACTAGTCCCACACCTTGGCTTCTAGTTCTGATGGATAACTGATGGATAATATTTGTAAATTTTTTTTTGCTGAGTAACTGGTCGATTTTTTTTAATAGTGTAGAAATGAGCAAGTAATTAAAATTTCAGACTTCTTTCACACCGAATGGTTCCAGTTTCACTTCAATACAATGGACAAAGTACTTAACAGGTATATGAAAATGTAATTAAAAGAAATTACAGTAATTGGTTGTGATGCAATTCATTTAATTTTTAATAGTTGATAACTTACTTACTATTGTGTTTACTGGCCTCTAATTTACTAGCTTACCAAATGTTTTGTGGTTTAGTAAATGATTTTTGCAGTGTTATTTTAGCTGAATACAGCCTGATTTCAGTTCAACTGACTTTTCTCCACAAGTTGAGTGAAAGTTGACTGACCTGGAGTTCTGTGCCAATTCAATTATGAAATACAGAACAGTATGCCATTCAAGAAACATATTTCTATTGTAAAATACACCATTCAGCTGTCTGATTTTTTCTGCTGCTGACAGCAACCCAGGAGTGACCGACTTGACTGTATTTGCAGAATTGACAAACCAAAGGCCTTATCTTTGATGCTGCACACTGCTGACATCAGCCACCCAGCCAAACGCTGGGACCTCCATCACCGCTGGACCACATCCCTGCTGGAGGAGTTCTTCAGACAGGTAGTGACCAGAAACAAATTCAGTTCAATAAATTTTATTTATATAGCACCAAATCACAACAAAAAGTCATCTCAGGGCACTTTTACATGGAGCAGGTCTAGACCATTCTCTTTAATTTACAGAGAGAGATCCAACAGTTTCCCCCATGAGCAAGCACTTGGCGACAGCGGTAGGAAAAACTCCCCTTTAACAGGACGTAACTTGAAGCAGAACCCAGCTCTTGGTGGGCGGCTATCTGCCTTGACCTGCTGAGAGAGAGAGAGAGAAGGGGGAAGAGGGAGAAGCGGGTGGGGACACACAGAAGCATAACAGAAACAACAACAGATACATGATTAGCAGCAACAACAGGAACAGCTGGCAAAAGATGGAAGAAGAACGCCAAGCCATCAGCATGGTTTATGGGGCTTCCTGCAGATGAGAAAGCACAAAGAACTCCAGGGAAGAAGTCAATTTAGTAACATGCATTAATGGTAAAAGAATGCAAATAGATGGAGAAGAAGAGAGACAAGCTCATTGCATCATGGGAAGTCCCCCAGCAGTCTAGGCCTATAGCAACATAACTTTACTGATCTTCATGAAAGTCATGGATGTATAATAAGAGCTGGATAGGGTGCTGCCACTCAGCATTGCAGCCAATTTTTCCCAGTGGTCACTTGCAGTTTTGCAACAAAAAATCCCCTTGCGGCCCAAAAAGCATTTTCCCCATAGACCACCATTTTAAAAGAGATGTCTGTAAAACTGTTGACAGGACACTTCAAACAAGGTAAATTATGACCCTTTCTGTTATGAACTTTTAATTGGTTTTATATTTGTAAAACTTTCCTTGAGCTGAGAAAAGTGATTAAAAATCTTTGACATAGCCACAATATAAAGTCTGTGGGTCGAGTGGGAACGCACAGGCAAGGCCAGTGGGAGAAACACTACTGTGCACAATGTGGAAGCAAATCTGGAAGCTAAAAACTGTTTTTGGCATATGTGCTAGCCAAGCAATTCCTATAGGACTGAATTAGTGCCATTTTTAGTCCAGTATTCAGCTCTTAAAATACATCCATGAGTAGAGTAACTTTTCCTTTCCAATGACCTCCCTGCCAGTGTTGGTGAGGCTGTAATTTGGCATGACAAGTTCTTTGACAAAGAGTGAGTCCTTTGTGTTGTCCTTCACAATCTGCCACTGGTCAGCCCGAATCCAAACTCCTTCACCAATATATATCTGTATAAGGTAAAAATAAATAGGCACACAAAGCAAGATGAATTATTACATGAAACTGTGTAATTCCTGTGAAAGCAAAAGTTTTGTTCACTATGAGACATTCATTCAGAATTGTTAACACTTGAATAATCTACAAAGGTACAGTATACAATTGTACTGTCTGCCTTCATTTGCGCCAAATACTAATACCAATACTAATACTAATGATATTATCTGAAATCAGTTAGCCTTGCTGCTACAGATTGTGCCAACTATGCCCCTCTCTCCGTCTCCATCTAGTGCAGTTCTAAAAACTCCACCTCATTAAGAAAGTAAAAGGTGGCCAACAAATCAAAATACTTCTTATCGACTGAATGTAGCTAATCATTGTCAGTCATTTTATCAAGTTACAAAATATAAATAAAGGAAATAGAAGTCTGAGACTTGGCCAGCTTTTTGTCTTCAAATCCCTTTGAAAAACTCCATGGAACAACATTCAACACAGAACTACTTTCTGTGTCCCCTTACTTACAGAAGCCAGGAGATAATTGATGTAAAGAATAGGCTTTTTTACAAGTATCCTACTATGACCACCTAACATCTTATGAACAATCTGTAGCAACAACTGACCTAAGAAAATGGGTGCTTTCAATTATGCAAACCTTTCTCCTCGTTTCCCTCACTTGTATCTCCTCCTCGTGTCTCAGCTCCTCCCAGCAAGGATGTGAGAGGGATGCAAGGAAGAGATGTGAGGACAGAATTCACTAGAGATGCATTTCCTGCGGAAAATGCGTGTGAATGCTGAAAACTGAATGAATTGCAAAGCACTGCTGAAAATACTAAACACATCTCCATCTGTACAAATAGATGCTTGCAGCATTCACACTAATAAACTAGACAAACTATTTGTACCCAGGTTCACTGTAAACTCTGACTCAATGTCATTGTTAAGAAACAGAAAAATAACTTTATTTCAAGCTCCGTCACAGAAACTCTGCTGAGTTCAGACTGTTTACTTACAGCTCCGTTACTCAGACAAATAACCAAGCCTCCAACCCGCCTGTGAAACAGAAAACAAACCATAAACCTTTTCTAGACTGTCCGGATCTGAGTAAAGTCCTACTGGGATCAACAGATATTTAGTCCGTTGGCTGCTTGCTGTGCCTGCATGCTGCTGCCAGTCAGCAGCTAACAAGTAGAGCTAACTGCTAACAGCTGAAACCAACAAACTCCATAAATTCATTCAACAGCTCTGCCATCCACAGTCAAACTCATATGAATGCCTATTTAATGCAGAAGTACAGCTAAGATAAATACTAACAACCTAGCTGGTCCACTGTGTGGATAGCAAAACATTCTGGCGCAGACTGTTTTCTGGTGTTTACCAACCCGTTGGCGCTCTGAGCTGATGCGCCACAACACCAGATAAATCCAGAAAATCCAATCCCTGATTAGGCAGCCAAAGCTAGCTCTGACCATATTAAATAGTCATGGTTGGCTCACCTAATAAAACAGCTGTAAGTTAAGTGAGGGTAAAAAACTAAACAAAATATTTTCTGTTATTAAACTCTTACCTCTTACTAATAAAGTTATCTCTGTAACTGTACCATAACAACATTAATGCTTTTAACAGTTATGCTAGCGTTAGCAGTTATGCTAGCGTTAGCACATTGCTAATATTAGCTAGGTGACAATAAATTCCTTTGTTTTACCAGGAAGATGTTTTGCCCTTATCGTTTTGTTTGGATTGTATCTGAGAAACCAGTGTCATGTTACCATGTCATATAAATGTCAAGCCTGTATTAGTAACTTTAAAAGCCTTATGAACAGGGACAGGTAAACTCTGCTACTCACCACTGCAGCAGTCAGATCAAAGTGGTTATAAAAGAGGGATATTTCTTACCAGTTTGGTGTGCTTTTATTTTGAACGTTTGATTGAAATGCGTACTGTCAGATGTCTAGAGACAATGGGCCCTGTCTCACACCTGGCACAGAGCGTCGCTAAGCGCAAGTCTCTGCTATTTTAAGCGTTTTTCTTCTTGTTCCTTCAGTTGAATGGTCACTTTGGAGAATGATGTTTGCAGAGTTTGACACTGGAAGGCTGTTTTCAATCTACTGAAAGTGAAAAGTTTCTCTGAGATCATCTAAAATCCATTTAAAATATTTTTTCGGGTTTCTTGTTGTGATAATTATAGGAGGAACACTGATTCAGTAAAGGTTCAGCACATTCAGTAAACGCTCAGTAAAATGTGGTTTTCTTCTTGTCCCTTCAGTTAAACAGTTGATCTTCACTTTGCAGAATGATGTATTCTATGCATTCAATGTAACAGGGCAGATGCGCAGTGAACTCAGCAACCACACACTTCTTCTAGACCTTCACTTTTCCAACACTTGGGGAAACAACAGATGTGACTTTTTAGCATTTAGTAACTGTAGTCACACTGTAGTCTGTACTGTACATTTACTGCCAGACTGACAACTTACTGCTAACCTTTTCCTCTGCTTCTTGTTGTGATAATTATAGGAGAAACTCTGATTCAGTAAAGGTTCAGTACATTCAGTAAACGTTCAGTACAGTTAGACCAAGCAGTCTCTATTAGGTTAGGCGAGTTCAAAGTTGAAAACAACGGGTGTGTTTTGAATACACACCCATTGTTTTCACAGGTAATTTGTTAGCTTAAGGGGAATCAGAGTTCAAGTGGTTATTCCATGTGGACACCATTTTACATTTAATTACAATTACAACATTAGTATTCACCTGATCAATACATTTTGAATCAAGTCTAACCATCTCTAGGCAACAATGATTCCAAGGCAACTGGACTTAGATTTGTCTTATGAAGACGTTTGGTTTTTGTTCACAGATGAACAAAAACTCAGAGGAAACAGAAACTAAGGAAAAACGTAAAAACACAGTCATCCCGTATATATCTGGGGTATCCGAGAAACTCAGGAGAATTTTTAACAGACACCAAATCCCTGTTTGTTTCAAACCTGGCAATACCCTCAGACAAAAACTGGTGCATCCAAAAGACAGGCTACCACACTCTCAGAAAAGCAACCTGGTATACGCTGTCCAATGCAGCGAAGAATGCAAAGATCTTTATATTGGAGAAACTAAGCAACCACTAAACAAAAGAATGGCCCAGCACACAAGGGCAACCTCCTCAGGTCCAGTTTCAGCTGTCTATTTACATCTTAAGGAAAAGGCTCACTCCTTTGAAGACAGTAATGTCAGAATTTTGGACAGAGAGGACAGATGGTTTGAGAGAGGGGTTAAAGAAGCAATCTATGTAAAAGTCAACAAACCATCTCTAAACAGAGGAGGTGGTCTGAGACACCATCTTTCACCTATTTACAATGCTGCACTTTCGACCATTCCCAGGAAACTTAAGAACGAAAGCTGCCCGAAACCAACAACAAGTGACTCTAACGAACAGAATGACTGGCGTTCACAGGCAAACACACATCATGCCTAACGACTGTAATCTGCCATTAGCCCCATCCACTCCTAACCACTGTCGTTCACAGGGATGACTCACAGACCAAAGCAAAGGTCAGGTGAAACTCCACTAACAAACTATTGTCTTAGAAAATGGTTGGGCGGTCACTTTCGCAGAGATAAATACCTGGGTCTACCTCCACTGGGTTGTCAGACTAGTGGGGACTAGTCAGACCGATGCGTTACGAACTGATGAAGCCGCTTGGATAAGAGGCGAAACGTCTTCATAAGACAAATCTAAGTCCAGTTGCCTTGGAATCATTGTTGCCTAGAGATAAATATGACCTGGACAAATGAGAATATACACAGACTAAGTCTAACCATGTTTATGTCTAAACCAACAACAACCAAAAAGAATCTTTCATCACAACCTGATCTGTCATCATAGACCAGATTAGGTCCATCAGTATGTCCATGCCAGTCTGCCATCGACTGACCAGTTAAATCAGCATGGCAATGCTGGTCTGATACCATCTGACCAGTTACACCAGCATGGCCATGCTGGTCTGCCATCGACTGACAACTACACAAAACCAGTCTACTGACTGATCACCAGTTAAAACAGCTTGAACAAGCTGGCCAACCAGGTAAATCCAGCAAGTTGGTTGATTGAAGTTGGTTCTAGCTGGATTTTACAACAGGGAAGACCAGTTGGTGCAACCCGCTCCATGGACTAGGTTTCAACCTAGTCTTTTTTAAAACTAGAAGAAGATAATTAAATTATTTATATTACATAAATTACCTGTGACAGCACCTTGTGATTTTAACTTGTTTTCAGGGTGACAAAGAAGCAGAGTTGGGTCTACCTTTCTCCCCTCTCTGTGACCGCAAATCCACCATGGTGGCCCAGTCCCAGATCGGTAAGGTGCACAAACACAACTGATGCTGTTGATGGAATTCACCAGGGTTTTACATGATTTTAGACTGCATATTCAACATCACAAATCCAGTCAATTCATATTTGTCTCTAACTACTGTTACATCATTGATAAGCCAATGTTTGGGAATTTCTCCAACAAATAATGAAAACAGAAAGAGAAAACAACTAAAAGGTAATAAAAGGTAATAAAGTACATGTTCTTAGGTTAATGTAGGAATGAAAAACAAATATTGGAATGATGGTGTATGTTGATGGGATGTCTCAGATTGTTTTGCTCTCTTCTCAAAATGCCAATGTAGCCTGAATACGATTTCCTGTTACAAAATTAGGGTTAATCTAGTTGGGTTTCCTGCAGGATTCATTGACTTCATTGTGGAGCCAACATTCACAGTGTTGACAGAAATGATCGAGAAGATTGTGACTCCCCTTATTGAAGAGGCATCTCACTGTGGACTGGCTGGCCTCAGACGTTCTAGGTGACATACACAGGACCTTCACAAACACACACACACACATCTGCTAATCTTCCTGTTGTCATTCGTGCTGTTAAGTGACTTGAGCTGTGGTTACATGCACACTTTTTTTCATCCTACTTAACATCATTCTGATTGAAGGTTTTGTGTCACCTGTTTCTATTGGATTTGATCAAATACATTCTGGTGTTTACATGCACTGATGCATTTAATTGGAACAGGTGTGTCATAACAGGCTACTGTTATTTATATACATATAGTAGGTAGTTATGTACAATTTAAAACAGCCTGTTCATACATCTGCCATGCACATGGGCCAACAGTTACGTCTACAGCCAATGGGACACAATTAAATGTCTATCTGCATGTCATTTTCTTTTAATAATAATGTGTAATTTACTTGCAATTGGTAGGCTAAATGTGAACTTTCCCAGCGAAAGGCTAATGTTAGCTAGCTGACATAGGCTAACATCTGTAGCAAATCGTTAAGTTAATTTATCTGTCCATTGTTTATATTTTCACTGTCACTGCTCCATTTTCAGTGATCGAACTTTCAACAACAATAATATGAATCTTAAATTTTGTTATTCCGTCATGTCAAATTCCGTCAGCAGCGGGTCTGACGGGCAGCTGAGTAAAGTGGAGCCTGCTGAGGAAACACCAGGACTGTCAGGGTGAAACAGTTCGTTGAGGGAAGCACAGTCAGGAAGCAGAGGAGAGGGTGAAATATTGGCCTCTCATAATTGTCAGAATTCGCCAGTGCTGAAATTTTATTTTAGAGCTTTTATCGGCCGATACCGACGACGTGCCAATAATATTGTGTATCCCTAAAAGTAATGTTTTATACCTCTCATTCATTGGCTTTCTTGCTACCACTGCATGCTCTCCTCATCCATTTTCTAGCCCACTCGACCACTGCTTCTTTCTCTCTCTCTGTCTCTTTCTCTCACCTTTTTTAAAAATGAGTCGAGAAGCCATCAGCAAAGCCCGACTTTACTTTTAATGTTATCAAACAAAGAGAAATGTCCCATCTTCCTAGATCTGTCTGCTGCCAGCTAGTTACCTGAGGCTGGTGATGCATGCACATTGAAATCATGATGGGACTGAAAAGGAAAAAGTAATTTTCTCTCAGTGAAAAACATAGTCTCCTTGAAGCTTATGACAAACTTTCAAAGACAAGATGCAGCAGTGAAACAAGCGTTTGAAACAGCTGTTCTGTATCTTGAAACAGTCAATAAAAGTCAGTAAATAGGGACACTGCCTGTTTCATTACATTATATTCATGTAATAAATATACAAATGTCAATTAGACTGTAATCTACTTGAGAAATGAGGAAAAAGAAAAAAAAGCAGTTATAATAATCATCTGCTTAGAGTGACCAATTTGACCTGGACAGAAGTGATCAAAACAAACAGTTTCCACTCAAGAATAAAGGTTTCACAAATCTGAAAATGTGCGTTAATGAGTCTCTGAAGTCTCCTTGATAATGTAGTCCAGAAATGACAGGTCTAAGTATAGCAGTAGTTTATTAGGACCTGGTCTGATGTGGTCCAGATATGAAAAAAGCAGTGAAATCTCCCTTTATTGCATTTTCACAAATAGAATGAAGGTTTCACAAATCTGAAACTGTGTTTGAATGACTCTCTGGTGTCTCCCTGGTAATATAGTGCAGATTTGGTGGGTCAAAGTATAGTGATTTTGTATCTGGACCTGGTCCAATGTTGTCTAGACATGAAAAAAGTGAAATCTCCCTTTTTTCCATTTTCACAAATAGAATAAAGGCTTTGAGGTCAATAAGAAAAAATGCTACAGTAAAAATAAATAAAACTCAGGATTACGATACCCTGTGATGTCCCCTGTCATATTGGAGAATTGGTTTCTTGAGACTTTTTAATACTGAGCAGGTAGGCAAATACACGGCATCACCTGCGTGCCCTAAGAATTTGCTTTGCTTGCCCTAAGGTTATTATTATTATTATTTCCTTGGTTAGCCTCAACAAGAACAGGCCCAGTGTTTAGACATAGTTATTTAAACAAAATCAAGCGCCCAAATATAAAAAACGTTTTAGTGCCATTACCTACACAAGAACCAAAATGAGGACTGACAGCAATGGAGATGGAACAACAAAAATCTCTTATAGCCACCACTGCTACAAAACAGCTACAGAGCAGACATATTGTAGGCCTATATGAAAATGGCTAATGGCTCATGTGGTCCATAGAATGACCCTCTTATATTTTAACAAATCCTTGACCTTTCCTTTAGAACCAAGCTTATGCCAAAACACCAACTGTGCATGTTACATGACGGTGTGTTTGTTTCGGGTTAAGCCTCTGCCCACAGCAACACACACTGGCCAACATTGCCATAATTCAAAACAAGTTACAGCATTTGTTTTCAGACTTTTATTTAAAAGCATGGAGTAAGTCAGTCCATTGCAATGCCATTTTCCCTTCCTCCTGCCTTTATTGTTCTGCCTAAGTCTGGACCAGCCAGGTCCAAGGTATTGACAGCAAGGTCTATTTAACAGCAATCACGCTCATTTCAACACTGTAGTAATGTGGTACTTGAATGGTACATGTGTTAATGCTTGCAGTGGCATGATGGCACAGTCGTTAGCTCTGTCATCTCACAGCAAGAAGTGTTTTCCACAGTACAGAGACATGCACGTTCGATCCATAGGTTTCCCTGCTTTACACCCAGTGCATGCTGAGATATGTTCCAGTAGTTTCAAACCTTCTTCTCCATGTACTGTTTTTTTCCTTTCAAATGTCTGTATAGTATGTCTCTGTGTGACTTGCCTCACCGTATTTTTCTTTCACATACTCCTCCTCAGGGCACTGATATGACCATATGATTTCTATGTATAGATGGATGACAAATTAAAGGAAATACTGGTGCAGGTCTGAATGCTTGACGCGTACAGTCAGGGGATCTGGTGGCTCTGTTATGCTGTTGTGAGTGTATTTGTGAGTGTGGATGAGTTTGAGTGTGTAAGGATATGTGCTTTTCTCATTTCTGTTCACTATTTTCTCTGTAAAGCACTTTAGATCAACTGTGTTGTGTGCTATATAAATAAAGTTGATTTCACTTAACTTGATTTAAACAAAATATCAAAAGTATCAACTACATTTTTTAGTCTAACAATTTCCAGAATGTGGAAATCATATGGTTTTTCATAGCATTGTCATTTTCAATTTTCTGAACAGCAGATAAAGGTCTATTCCAGGTTTAATGTAACACATAAATATAAATGATTTTTAATCTACACTGAGTTTTTCAGCACATCCAAATTCTAAATTGGCTCACTGGCTACGCCTATGACTAGACTTTTTCACTGTTTTCACATTCTTTGGTACTTCCCCAAGAGAAGAACAAGGTAAGAAATAAGTCTAACTACACTGCATATAAGACTAGAAATGTTTATCAATAATGACTTAAGAAAGCTAGCTCAGAAGCTAAGTAAACTATCTGGAATCAGCATATTTTGACAAAGTGTCAGTAGATTAAAGTAAGCATCTAAGTTTATGGATTATCAACAACGTTTTCACATAATTAGGCATTTCTTGTTGTGTTGCTGCATTTCAAATTCATACAGATGACTACAATTGCATGTGCTGTTTTTTTTCTCCCACTTTCTACAGATGACGATATAAACAACACAGTGGGCCAATATTCAGGACATGTCTTGCTTTAAATGACCAAGTGAGTTGGTTGACCACATCTTTTGGTATGTCACATCTCACACATGCAACCTTAGCTTGAGGCTGTTTATGAGTATGTGCACTGTGGGTCTGTGGAGTTTTTACTTAAAGAGTTCAGAATTCTATGGAGTCCCTCTGGGGTCAGCTGAGAGAAAGAAGGAGCCATATGTAAATCTGTACTCTTGGTTTACAAATCAATGCGGTTTGTAAAACAAATGTTTCAGTTTGAGGCTAGTGTGAAAGCAGTGAGGCAGTGAAAAGCACAATAAATTTAGATGTAAACACACAATGTGTACACAATGAAAGCTGTGAAATGTCCAATGTACAACATAATGTAACATTAAATCTACCCTTAAATCTAAATAAATTAGACTTGCAGTGTTGCTTACTTAGCAACTTTGTCACTAGATTTAGTGACTTTTCAAACCCCTTTTTTCATAAAGGCAGCTAGTGTAGGAACATCACTTACTATTATAAAATCCTCGTTTAGAACAGGGCACCACTTCCCATTAAGCTTAATTTAACTGTGTTGGGAAGAAACACAGAAACCACTCAACCAAACCAATCAAATCTCAAATCTAAATTCGGTAGCTATGATGCAGTGATCTTTTATTCTCTGCTAAAATTGAAGTCACAGACAACAACTTGCTGACAGAGATATATTTATTGACTATTTATTGACTAAATAGCAAACAAGTATTGAAGTTGAAATACGCGATGGTGAAATGTTTATGACAGGGGATTAATTTCAGTTAGAATTTGAAGAAGAAAAATTAAGAAAAATTTAACTAGAGAGTTCAATTTAAACAACACCAACTCTTAACCATGAGGTAGATGGCAGCAGTGACGTGGATTTTAGCTTACTTCGTGCAGTGTTGTCCCTGGATGACTCAGCGGAAAGTCAACTGTGGCCCGAGAGATGACTGCAAAGATTCAGCTGTTGCCTTGCGTCGCTGGGCGTCAGCACTGGGTCAGCTGTTCTGCAGCGGGTCCCAAGGAAGGGGTTTCCCGGCGGGGTCTGGAGCAAAGTCTTTTAATTACGGTTTCTTCAGATGGTTCTTACAACCATCACAGGGTTTGCCGTAACAAAGGATGATTTTTGAGTCTGGTGAGGATGTCTGGTCCACGACGTTGAGGGTGTCTTGATCCGTCGAGAGATCGGTGGTCGTTTTAATCGAAGTCTCTGACTGTCTTTCTTGCCAAATAACTCGATAATAATCTCGCTGGCCAAAGGCAACTATATCTCAAGATAAATAGCTTGAAAGGATTTCAAAAGGCACTTGACTTAGAGAAGAAAAGTTAATCTTGATCAACTACAAAATTAAGACTGCAAACGAAGGGTAGCAGCAAGAAACTGGAAAAAGACTAAGTAAAGAAGCAAACAAAGCCAGCACGCAAAAACTTGAAAAGCTTGATACAGATGAGCGTGACATCAAAACGAACAAATAAGAGAGTAAAACAAGACAAAAGTAAAAACTCAAGAATTGTGCAAAAGATAGACAAAAAAACCCAAACTGCCTGAGTGTAGCATATACATTGTTTTATGAGGCTAGCATGAGGGGGCGTTTCTGGGTGGGCAAAACTATTTTTCGCGTGAAAACGGAACACGTGATCTCCGGCTTTGGATAAAACATTTCACCATAACCATCAATTTAAATATTAATTACATGTATGTGAGATGTTAGACACGTGGAAAGATGCACGACTATCATATAATCACAGACATAGTAGTTGAGTTAGAGCATTTGATTGATTAAACCTAATGTGATACTTTTGGTATTCATCAACACATTAACAATCATAAAATGTAGTTTACTCAAACACAGTGGAGTTTGGGCAGAGTTTGGGCTCAGGAGGTAGAGCAGGTCGCCCTCTAATCGGAAGATTGGCGGTTCGATTCCCAGCTCTTCCAGGTCCGCATGTCCTTGGGCAAGACATTTAACCCCCAGTTGCTCCTGATGGCTGTGCCATCAGTGTGTGAATGAGTATGACTGATTAGTCTCCTCTGATGGGCAGGTTGGGACCTTGTATGGTAGCCCTGGTACCCATTCAGCGTATGAATGTGTGTGAATGGGTGAATGTGATTTGTAGTGTAAAAGCGTTTTGCGTGGTCTGAAGACTAGAAAAATGCTATACGGTCCATTTACCATTTACCATTCAACAAGCTTTCTCTTTCTATTGGCTAATGTACATTATAACTTCTAATGCTACTTCTTTAACTATTACAGTAATCCTTTATACATATCAAATCTATCTTCTAAGTTAAGTATAATGAAAATGTAATATTTGATTGTGATTCACAAAGCATTTAACCTGAATAAAGTTGCCCATTGGGTGGCACTGAGGTTACATCAATATGAATTCAGTTACATCTGGATATTTCTAATTCGGCTTTACTTTGTCGCAGAAAAACCAGAATCGGACCGCCATTATTTGTTAAGCAATGATATGCAGACTATAATATGGTTATACATTCACAACTAGGCTTAGCTGAATTTACGATGGGTCTGGCCTATGTTATCTGAAGTAACATCAGGGTGAGAGAAACAGGGAGGATCTGTTTGAGGAATGTGGATGTAAAATATTGGGGTGAAAAGGAGACATAACTTGAAAATTTAGCAATTTCATAAGAAATTGTGTGTGGGAGCTGCAAACTGCCAGACGCATCCACCACAAACTGCCAGATGCAGCCGCTGCCATCGCTGACTGCTGCTATTCCTCTTATTGCTACCTTCACTGCAAATTTCTGCTTGAGCAGCAATTATTAAAAATTTTGTAGCGTCACCTACAGGTGAAATTGTATCAAATACCACACACTTGTTCAGTATCCCCATCTGTACAATTTTGCTGAATTTGGTCACCATGGAAGGTTGAAATTAAGAAATATGGAACTTAAGTCATATGTTGGTATTTCACCAATGGCCACAAGGTGGGGCTATTGGCTCCATGTTTCACTATGTCATGCACAGTGACATGGAGAACTTGTGTACGAAGTTTCATTTCATTGAAGACAACAGAACTGAAGAAATATCATGTTATAATATTACAGTGGCGCTCCCTGTAGGTAGAATTGTATCAAATTTTACATAATGGTGCACTGTCACCATATGTACAAGATTATCAAATTTTGTGGCAATCTGAATCAGCATTGAAGAGTTATTGGTCGTTAAATGCATCAGGCCATGCCTCCAAAAGTTTAGTAACCAATTACAGACAAACGGTAAGTGATACCAAAAAATGAAGAAAATAGCTGTGTTCAGGGTCCTCTAAATAGTTCAGTTGTGCAGACTGGATGAAAAATGTACCAATAGTAGCAGAAAATGCATTTTTGAAAAAAATTCAAAATGGCAGAAAAATTGGCCTATATCTACTTGGTACCATCCAAGGAACACACTGTGCAAAAATTGATTGAATACGCCTCACAGTTAATGAGTTATAAGCCAAGATGTAAAACTGTAATACCTGACCACATGGTGGCGCTAGAGATCACCTTTTACAGTATGTGAAGCATTTGCACATTGGCCACCTGCCAATGAAGTTTGAACACTTTAGCAGTTTTACTTTTTGAAATCAGCTTTCAAACATTGCTTCCATTGACTTTCCATTATAAATTTTAATTGTTGAAAAAAATTATATAAAATCAATGGAATATGTTAGAGATGAGAAAAGTAATAGCATAAATCTCCTTATGGGGATGTACAATTTGACATTGAAACGAAGTTGATACGACAAATCGTGTAGGACTAGTTAGATGCCGAAAAATGGCGAAATATATAATAATAATAACTAGAAAATTCCTGCAGCAGAAATTTTGAGAGTGACACGGGCCGGTGCCGGTGGGTCATGTGTGAGGGACCCCCAGCAGCTGATGGGGAACACTTATCAGGGAGGAGCTGATGGTATTTGTCATTGATGCTCTGTTATGATTTCAGTGGTATGGCCGTTAATTATTAGTGCTGATCAATAATTACACTTAGTGTGTTTGAAACATGAAAATATATATAAACATATATATAATTCTAATAATACTATATATTACATTGACTTTTAAGTCATGATGTGGAGTCACAACATGTACATAATAAATATAATTTATGGGTTTTCTACATCATCAGGAGCACACCTGTACATTATGAATACATTTCTTAATACATTTCAAATATTGAAACAGAACACACCTTAGACCAACAGTTGTTTTTCATGTGTTTATTTATATGACAATCTGCCCTTTCACCCTCGAATGTGATTAGAGAAACTGCCCCATAAAAACCTTTTACATGGACAAAATGAAGGAAATTTTGGGAGGAGTAGCAGAAGTGAGATGTCTCTTACAGGACAGACAGAGGAGGGAAATGTGGCTGCAGGGTGATCGTCTTGCATGTTCTCTGAAAATACACAAAAACAAAGAAATCAGTAAGACAGACAACATTATGGTAGCATGAATTAACTCAATTTAAACTCATCCACATGGATACATTTGTAAATGCTCCTTACTTGTCTCCCTCTCTCTCTCTCTCTCTCTCTCTCTCTCTCTCTCTATATATATATATATATATATATATACATATTCAACCAGCAAGTTTTTTCTTGATGTGAAATGACACAGACATCTATCAGAAGATAATAAGAGATAATAAGAGGATGTACAAGAGGCATCATTGTGGAAATATAATAATAATAATAATATTTCTCAGCTTTTATTTTCCAGTCAAAATAATATGCTTGAATAAAAGTAACTTTAAGACAAAATTTGCTGCAAAAGGTAGGAATCATTTCAGGCTTGACTGTATGTATACAGTCCAATAGATAGTATAATATAGATATGAAACAATATATACGTAGTTCTCCGGGTGTGTAATTTTAAGTCAGGTGTTTATATGAACAGTAAAAGAAGAAGGTTGTTGTTTTTTTTATTTCACCCAAATAGGATTTCTCATAGCGGACTTTTACTTGTAAGAAAATAATCTGAATACTTCTTCAACCAACAGCATTACGTTACTACACTAACAGTATTTACAGCACGAAGGTCAGTTTTAATCTGTGATATCATCTACCTGTTTGGCCAGTGAGCCTCACTGCCGTTCAAATACACCAGACTCCTTTGGTAAATGGACTGTACTTGTATAGCGCTTTTCTAGTCTTCTGACTACTCAAAGCGCTTTTTACATTACAAATCACATTCACACATTCGCTGAATGGGTACAGGGGCTACCATACATGGTCCCATCAGAGGAAACTAACCATTCATACACATTCACACTCTTTTGGGGTGAAGTGTCTTGCCCAAGGACACATCGACATGTGGACAGGAAGAGCCGGGAATCGAACCACCAATCTTCCGATTAGAGAACGACCCGCTCTACCTCCTGAGCCACAGCCGCCCCTCCTTTGACAGAAAGACTAAATTTTCTTAGCACAGATCTACCACACAGTCTCTTTTTGGCGTTAATGTGAGGTACTTTGCTTCACGAAGGGATCTGATAACTTCTTCAACCGCTGAAACTCACCCAGTCACACACACAGACTAAGCAGCTAGCTGCGCTACAGCAGCACCTCCCGTTACCTTACCATCTTAAATGTGTGTTTGTTTCAAAGGAGTCTGGCGCTGCTATATAGCGCGGCTATTTTCGGTTAACGTAAACAAAACGGACCTTACTTTTCAACAGAGACGGTCTATCTCGATACAAATCATATTAATGATGTCCTCAAACACTTTTCACATCACTCTGAAAGTGACAGAAGCAAACTCAGCACTTTAATGGACGTTGACAGCACACTGAGTCACAGTTTAGCTATATGTATAGTGTTCTTGTTCAGCACCGACTGTATATTTTTTGTACATATTAATAATTTATTCCCAAAAATATGAGAGAATAATGTCTAGATTCAAGAATAATGTAGGCTAATGCTACTAAGATAACAAAGTTGAAGAGAAAAATATTCACTTACCTCAATCAGATGACTGTTGACTTTGTGGTTGGTACAGCGCCCTCTGATTCAGGCAGATTAGCTAGCACACTTAGCTCCGTGCACATAGCTTTGCACACACCGGGACACTCACACGCACGCCCGCAGGCAAGCCCACACGCAACCCCACACACATACACAGAGATTTACTCTGCTCCCCATGGCAACCCGTGCGTCCTCGTACGCGTGCGTGTGTGTGTTGGTGTGTAAATTTGTCAAAGTAGCTAAAAATGTTAGCTCCGTGAGCCTGTCAGAAATGTGATCAAGGACCAGTGATCATTTTTCTCCAGCAGTTCAGTGGAACCATTGAATCTTTATGGTTGGTTTATGGTAATTGCCTGAAATATGAGAAGCTGTCTAGGCCAAAAACACTTCACTTGCACATACATACATACCGGTACTAAGCACTTGCACATACATGCATACTCTAATGCAGGGGTTCTGATTATTCAAAAATTTTCGTGGACCACCTTCCCAAATAAATGAAAAAATACACAAAACAAAACAACGACGAAGACGAAAAAGCCAAGTCAATAGTCAAGTGTAATATTGCGATTATACATTTACCATATAATGGTATCCAATATAAAGTATATAAGCAAAATGTATCCATAATTAGGCAGTTCGCTTTTTAAATAAGTTTTTCTTGTTATCTCCGTTTACGCCATAGAAATACATGGAGTATGACTAATTCCTGGAAAACAATCAGTCACGCCAGTAGAATCCAATGTAATGAAGCCTAATTTACTACTTTACTATTTACAGGTTTGATATCAGTCCAGGCCTGAGCACATCTACATTACAATATTCAATCAGTGATGCAAACTGGCTCCTTAGCGCCCCCATAACTCATTTCAGGAAGGCAGCGAAAGGAAAAGGAAGTAATGTTTCTCTCCTTGCTCTGTCTGAAAATAGCCTGGCTGTGAAAACATCTACATGCCTGTGCACGCCACAGTCGAAGAGAGGCTCTTCGACTGCGGCGTGCTCCGACGTGCGCCAAGGGTGCGAGGGCCCAATCATTGCTGCTTGCAGCTTTAATTTAATATTGGAATTCTCCAAATTTAACTTCTCATCTAGAGCACTGGCATGGATGTCCTCATATTTATCAGACAATGTGTTAAAGTTGGTGACACACAGTCCAATAACATGAAGTGCACAATGGGTGTTCCACAAGGGTGAGGTTAGGTTATTATTTAGCCTATATATTAAAGTTCTCCCTCAACAGTGTCAGGATGTATAACTGCAAATGTATGCGGATGACACCTTTGTGTAAACACATGCAAAAACAGCTGAGTTAGCTGCTGCAAAGCTAACAATTGCAATGGAGAGGATCCCACATTGTCTTGATCAATCATGTCTGAGTCTAAATGTAAACAAGAAAAAGGGTTTTTCTCTAAGACTATGGTAAAACCTCCTGACACTGATATTCTCATCAACGGTGAAAAAATTCACATAGTTATTGATTCTAAATATCTTGGTGTGACACTGGATCCAAATTTGAACTTTAAGAAATATGTTTTTAAAAAAAACAGTTAAAACCATAAAGTATGACTAAGCAAATTTAAGACATATGAGAAACTGTCTCTCTTTGGATGCAGCCAAGATATTTATGCATGCTATGATTCTTTCCCATATGTCTTTTTGCATCACATGTTGGGGACAGGCTGTAGAAACAGCCATAAAACCTCTTGAGTCCTTATACAAACAAACTCTAAAAACTCTGGACAATGTATTTCCTGTACTGTAGGGTACTGGAGAAATACAATTTACTGAGCTTTGACAATTTTAGATTATTCTCAAAATTGCGCCCAGTTTATACAATTTTTAAAAGGTTTGGCCTCCACCACTATGTGACTTTGTGTACACTCGCTCAGTAAGTTCTATTTGATCCTATCTGTGTGACCTGATGATATGAAGAACTGTTCTTTTAATACATCCAGGCCAAATTTAAAAAAAATCACCCAAAGACGAATCAGCTCTGTGGCCCCTGAGTCTAGTTTACATTATTAATTTTTAATTGACATTGTGGATGTATGTGATGTGCTGTTGTGTGTAGCTTTGCATTTTATATGGTGTGTTTTTTTTTTTTGCTTTGTACTGTTTGTTGTTGTGTTTTGATTGTGCTGGTCTATGGATGCAAATTAGCTTCAAGCTAACTCCGGTGCAGTGCATCATTTATGCTTAATACGGCACACTGTCCAGTTCAATAAATCAAATCAAATATTTCTGTTTTTGGACAGGCTGTTTTTCAAGATGGGGAGAGTGTTGGTGAACCCAAGTTCAAAATCTCATGGAAAGACCACAAGACATTCAGAGCAAGATGGCTAGATGATGGCTATGGTGGCAGATGTTCTCTCCTCTGTGTCAGATTCAAACTGGGGCATGGACATGGATAAGTGAGAACCAAACACATATCATGGTTCCGCAAGAGAGACCATCCAGATCACAGATTATTTTTCAAACACAGCAGGTTTCATATTTCAAGTAGTTGCATCATTAATTAATTTTAAAGTCTTGTAAAACATTTTCTGTGAAACCAAATATTTAAAATCTTTGTATCATACTGTAATGTGAGGGTTTGATATGTGGTGGTTAGATCATATTTATTGAGAAGAAACAGCAGGGTGGAGATGGATAACTTTTTTGAGCAGCACTTTAATGTACAGTACTGATTAAAGCAATGCTATTGATATAGAAACACTACTGTAGAGATGACAAGGTGTTGCAATCATATACATATATATGTATATACATATATACATACATATGTATATACACACATATATATACACACATACATATACATACACACACACACACACACACACACACATATATATTTTTATATATATATATATATATATATATATATGTATATGTATTTATATACATATATATGTGTGTGTGTGTGTGTGTGTGTGTGTGTGTGTAAGATAATGCAAGGATGCTATTTCGTGTAATACATTTTAATCTTGGTCAGAAAATATTACAATATTCAAGAATACAAATAACCAAGAATCAAACTAAATTTAATACATGATACGCTTCACACAAGATACCTTTAGCTACTGCTAAATCCATTTATTCTATGTAAAATACAATAGAAAATATGTAAATTTAATGTAGATAACTTAACATTGAACATGGGCTGATGTTTTGACTTGCCTATTAGTGACCAGAGGGGTGTTCCATCAAGCTGGCTAATGGGATAGCCAGGCTTATTTCAATAATCCTCACTAATTTAAGGGAGAGTTCTATTCCATAACTGTGGCTTATATGAGTCTCAGCTCAGTAACTATGGTAATTTAGTCAGCAGAACAAGCCTACTCCATAGCAGGCTGTCAGTTTTTTTAAAAAGAAGACGACAACAAGATAACAGTAGCATCAAGCAGTAACAGCAGCATAGAGCCGAAGAAGACACCACTAGTGCTAATGTTAGCATCAGCATGCCATCTGGAGATAGTAAAAACAAGGTGGAAGAGGATATGCCGGAGCTGCTGGAGCCACTACAGCTGCCTGGAGCTGCCAAAGCCAATTGCTATATCTGCCGCCATCTCATCTCTGCATGAGTATCCCATGGACAGGGGACATTTTCCTGAGAATGTGTCAAACGTTATATTGTGTCTAAGGGGCCATGCAAACCCCTGGGGCCTTTCAGATAGGATCCAACATAGGGCAGAAATAACAAATTTGGTCTTTGAAAACAGAAATGATGTCCATGTTTATTTGCATATAGAGCGGGGAAGTGAGATCCGATCACAAGTGGTCACTCAGGACGCATGTGGAGACGCATGTTAATACCAGGTGTAAATAGGACCTTATTAATGTCGCACTTACTTTAGCTACAAACAACATCCCATAAAGAGGGCACTGGGAAATATTAGGCCAAGTGAACAGTGATAATCTCCTCTCTATCGCTGAATTGATGGCAAATACGGACCATTCCTAAAAGAGCTTATTATTACAAAATTATTTCTGTTATTATGGACACTACACAGGATACAGTTAAAGCAAATCAAATCAGTTAGATCTTCAGATATGTCACCATAAAGAGAGATGCTTGTTGAGAGATGCTTGCCAGTGGCATGAAAATCAAGGAGTCATTAATATAATATATAATTGAATCTACAGAGGAAAAGGACAATAGATTAGATATTTTAAAGTGCAGAGGACAAGGGTACGATGGGACTGCTAACATGAGGGGTGCAAGCAATAATTGCTGCTAAGGAGCTGACAGATGTATATGTACACTTTACCTGATTCTGTGAAGATACAACAGGTGAGGAAGTTTTATGATACAGTTGAGCGCATATATGTGTTCTCTGGGCACAACATAAAGAGATGGAAAATGCTCTCAGATAGGCCTACTACAACTCAGTCAATGTCACTTTAAGAGGACTATGGCCTACACCAGGGTTTCTCAACCAGTGGTCCACGGCCCACATGTGGGCCTCAGGGTGCCATCTAGTGGGCCGTGGAGGCAGTGGTACTGCCAAATGGCTAAAAAACATTTTTTGGCCAGCCGGCCAGCCCTGTAGCCACAGTTGTCCATGAGTCAGTGAGTGAATAATGAAGATGGGTCAACTAGACATTTAGAACATACTCAAATCAGCTTAACAGCATCATCACTAAAAATATCACTCCGCTATTCATTAGAACTACAGACCGCGACGTCGCGCTAATAACAGTCGCTCCTCCGTAGACGACTGGTGGTTGATCTGAATTGCGAATTGTGTACTCGGCAAACTTGTTTTTTTTCTGTTGTCATTTTCAGCCGTAACTGTAATGTTTAAAGATATATATGTATAGACATATAGACATTTCTGCTGGCTTTATTTTATGTCCTGTGTTGCTTTGCTAGTGTGTTTCGTTTGTTTCGTTTTTTTGGAGGGAGATCTGCAGGAGTGGAGTTTTGAGTTGTCTTTCCTTAATGTAAAACTGGATTGAACTGAACTGATTAAGGATTGTGGGGAAAGCAAAACAGCCCCTTTACCCCCTTTTGGATTGAACTCTGAGACTGCAGGATGTTACACACACACCGTCACATAAACACGCACAAAACCTGAACTCGTCTTCACTCTTCATCGTTACCTGGTATTCCCATAATGCCTGTGCCTGCCAGCTTGACCTAAAGGATTTAATAAGACAACTTTGCACAGTGAAAGCCTGGAGAGTGTGCCTATGATATAAGTAGAACTTATTTATTATTTATTTGACTAATAATCAACTGACATATTGTGTTTTGTGTTTATAAGGCCTAAGCATAGACATGAATAATGTTGTCAATGTGCGAGTGCACTGTCACCAATACTGTCTTCATCTGCGTCAAGGTGTGGCATCACCAATAATGTCTTCATCTGTGTCAAGGTGCGCCATCACCAGTTATATTTTCATCTGTTATGATGCATTTCATTTAGGCATTAACTGTGAAGTGCATTTTGCTGTTGCTGGTTGTTTTAAAGCTGCATGCTTTCACTTTTTTTTGAGAGGGAAGGTGCTTTCCTTCAGTAACACCTGAGTGGGGCCTTCAGGTGCTGTCCAAGGTGCTGAAGTTATAAAAGTGCAGACACAGGTATCTGAAACACAGACACTATAACTGACACTATAGACCACAAGTGATAAATATTTATGGAATTCTTTCAAAATTATTCAGACTAAATCTTAATACAGAAACGAGGCTGCTTGTGTATCTGATCAATCTGTATGGAAGGGAAAGGGGATTAGGAGAGGCAGAGGAAAGGCAGCCCAAAGACTGAATAGCAAGCAGAACATTATGATGCATTGTGATGAACAGGGCACACTCTGATCATCTTGCACTGGGGCCTGGCACTGATTTGTTGACTTTGGTTGTTACCATTGTCTAGACATGCCTCAGGCCTAATGGGCTGATAAAGGTCTGAGACCTTGTAAAAAGAATCTTTGGAAAAGGACTTGGACTTTGGAACTCTCTTAGGGTGCCCAAACTTTTTCACATACCACAATGATGTTTTATTTATTTATTTTTTGTTTCCAATTTATGACATAAAAAGTAAGTATGTATTAATGATTGCAGAAATATTGTGTATTTTTCCATATCCTAGAGAGGCTCTGCTTACATCTTTATAATTAAAAAGTCACGAAAATATGTTATTTGTCAAGCGGTGCCCAAGCTTTCATACTGTATATTACTGAGTCATACTTGATTATTTACATTTCATGCTACTTTATTCAGGGGGAAATATTGCACTTTTAATTTGACTACATTTGTTTGATGCAGTTACTGGTTACTTTTCAGATTAAGATATTAAATATGACAAATCAATGCATTGTTCTCAACAAATTATTTGTGTGGTCTATTACATCAGCAAACTGAAAATGTCCATCAATTTCAATTCAATTTCCAATTCAATTTTATTTATATAGCACCAAATCACAACACACAGTATTCTCAGGGCACTTTTACATGGAGCAGATATAGACCATGCTCTTTAGTTTACAGAGAGAGAGACCCAACAGTTCCCCCCATGAGCAGCGCTTGGTGACAGCAGTAAGGAAAAACTCCCCTTTTTTGGGAAGAAACCTAAGGCAGAACCCGGCTCTAGGTGGGTGGCCATCTACCTTGACCGGTTGGAATCATTGTTGTCAACATGTATCCATTTGGTTCTGAGAATGAGGACAATGAAAACAAAAAATATTCACATTCAGTACATTGGAACCAGTGAAGTTTGCTTAAAGAAAATAGCTTAAACAATGATTTGATTATCAGCAGGTGTACATGTGTATGACTGATTTGTGTGTGTGTGTGTCTGTGTGTGTGTGTTGTACACATGCATATCTGCACTGTTCACAGTGTCAACAGTATTAGTGGCAGTGATGGAAAGCACTCCAGTGTGAAGAGTACAGGCTCAGAGGGCAGCTGCTCTGTGAACACAGTGGACCTCAAGACTTTCAGGGTCTCATGGAACCAAGAGATTCATCACAACAGAGAAATATGGAAGGCCCAGGCAGCCAAAGGTAGCTATACTGCCCTCCGACTATCTGTCACTCACATAAGTCAACCTTTAAAAGTCTGTTTAATGCGTCATAATAGATTCATAATGTTGAGCTTGCAGTTGTCTGCCTCACACACACACAGAGGTGGGTGGGACATAGTTTCAGTGAGACGCTAGCAGTTGAAAAGATTTTGATGGTGTAAATAAGCATGTCAAGCGTACAAAAGGATAAGGGAGCAGTCAGAGAAAAATCATTGATTTTCCTGCGGGTGTTGACAGTTACACATTAACTGGTGCCTATGGTCTTCACTATCAACATTCTCCACCATTATCAGAAAAATGTAAACCAAAACACAAGCTGCCCAAGTTGACCAATCACATTTCTTGAAGTATCTTCATAGCTTCCATTAGCCCTTTGATGCTTGCTATGGAAAATTGAGCCCACCATGTGACAGCATCAGGATGAAGCATCATAATATGTGTCTGTTCTATTTCCCAGAAAAGCATCCCTTATCACATTCTCTCCCACACATTAGTGTGTACTATATCATGTCATAAATATCAAATGAAGCAATATTGGAAAGAATTTTGCTGTTGTATTCTCCATGCAAATTTGCATCTATTAATGCATTGTATGTATTTCTAAATGTGTGTCTGTGTGCTGGTAGACCTGAAGGAAAAGACCAAGACGGAGGCGGAGCAGAGCAGTCAGGAAGAGAAGGAGGCAAAAGAGTCTGCGAGAACTGATGACCATCCCAACACAGGACAGGAGGAGATAGAAACAGATGTGGAGGGACAGGAGGAGGTAGAGAACAGGCAGCAACAGGTGGAGCAACAGCTTAAAAAGGAAGAAGGAGAAAATAATCCAGGAGGGGCTGCAGACTCAGGCCCAGATTTCACTGACAATAAGAAGCCTGAGAACCACACAGACAGACAGCAGCAGCAGCAGCAGCATCAGAATGGTATGCAGCCCAACAACTTAGGATTCGCAATTTTTCAAATCTGTCTTAAAACAACTGTCAGGTGTTCGTATGAACACTGAAAGAGGTTTTCCTCACTGTAATCATTCCTCCTGTTCATACCAGCGTTTCAAAGATCCTCTTCAAATGCACTTTAGGAGTGATGGGGGCCAAAATCCTTATTGTGTGCACACAGTCATTTTGTGCAAAAATGCAGTTAAAGTAATTATTCTGCATTACAATGTCTAAAAACAACTAGACCTATGTTTGTTGAGTTGTACACTTAAATTATCCCAAATGTTTCCAAACCCAGTTAAGTAACCAATACCCAGTTAATAATCCAATGCTTCTTAAAACCCCTCAACAGTCCAATGGCTCATCCATGGGCCGTCACACTGTTAAGTGCACAACTACGCTATGTGCACAACTCCTGACTTTAAGTGGGTACTCGTGTGAAAGCTAAAATTCTTGTGATTCCGTTGATGCAAACCAAGATACAATTACAACAGCAGGTACAATCAACCTCTGTCAGCCACCAACAAATGAACAATTACAAAATTCATGCAACTCACTGACTGACACAACTCTGTGTTGAAAGGAGGTCCCCTCCCCTTTTATTTTGTGTAAAGACTGAGCCAGTAGAAACAAATTTGACCAATGACTGGCGCTTCAAATGGCCAATGAAATTCCACAAAGGACCGTATGCTGCTTTATTCCTTTTTATAAAGCCATATCATGTAAATTATGTAAACATAAATAGTTTTCTGTGATTTACATTTTATATAAACTGCTTTACCACCATAGCACTTGCTCAACTCTTTCATTTGCAGAAAGATAGTGCCAATGGGGGAACAAAGCAGTAAAATGTGTTTAAGCCTCAGTTACTCTGAAGTAGGGATTCCACATCAGTGTCACTATCTACACATCGAATCACATTGGTGTCTCTAAATGGCCTTTTTTTTGGAAAGCCTAGACATACCCTCAGAAAAACATACAAAATATTAATTTCCTGTGATTTTATTTAATTTAAACTTGGACTAGGTAAGGCTCCATGCTGTGGTCCCATTGTGTTTTCCAGATAATAAGTTACAGCTCCCTACACTTGTATTTTGAGTGTAATTAATTTGCCAGAAAAGTGGCAAAGCAAAGTTATAAACAAAGTTAAAGATGATTTGCTGATACCTTTTTTTTCAAATCTTCTATAGATATCACAATAATATAGTTATTGTGAATTCTTTTGGCCATGATAATCATGTTGTGAAAATCTGATATGGTGACAACCCTACACCTGGTAATAAAATGTGTTCTCGTTTTCTCAGTTGTGATAGGATGTCAATATGCAAATTAGCTAAGCGTACCTGGCAGACTTGTCAACAAACATGGCATGTCCCAGGTTGAGGAAACTGCTGCTACAGACGTCACTCATTTCCTTCATATCATTTTTTGTTATGGAAGACTCTGAGCTACTGCACTACTTGTAGTTTTTGTGGGGTTTGCCTCAGCTGACATGAAGAGGAGGAATTCAGTGACCTTTTAAGTTAATGGTCTACATTTACACCTGCTGAGATCTGATTGCAATGCAAGCCTGACCACCTCCAAATGTCTGATTTTTTTTCTTCCAGATAACAGATCCAGATTTTTTATGCCAGGTGTAAATAGGGTGCACAGGGTACCCTTATATAACAAGTAATCTTTATCTTAAGGATTGAGTCCATAATCAGGCCAAGTAGTGACTGATTACCAATATATGCCATCAGAAAACATACTGATAATATTAATATGAATAAAGATGATGATAACATGATGACTTCACACACCACATTAATGCTGTGATAGAAGTTCTTGCAGTGTAACAAAGACATGACTCTTGCTAACATTATATGGACAGATCCATCAAATAAGTTAGTAAGTAGCCCTAATCCGTATCTGTTAAGTCTTGGATAACAGCTCAGTTACTAGTACCAACTAAATGTTAGAAACAGCGCAGCTAGCACCAAGCATCAAAATTTCACCTGCAATATAAATTCATAAATAATCATATTAATATTTTACAAGTCATCCAGATCTGTTCCATTCCATTCCAGGAGTTGTTACTAACCAGCTAGCATTTATAACACTAAATCAATATTCACAATCACTTTCCTCAGTTGAAACCATTCACTGTATATAATTTGGACGTCATGACAGATCCCCAAAAATGAAGCCAAAACATCTTGACTGCCCCCTGGTTGCTGGCTGCAGTATAGAAAATAAATCTCACCCCCTGTGTGTTAGTGGATGGCACATGAGCCAAACTAAAATATCAAAGTACATGTCAAATAAGATATTTTCTGTCATTTTAGGTTGCTTTTATCATGCTGGTGTGTGTCCAAGTGCTCATTTTACTGATGAGTTTGTTTTTAATTAGTTATTGACTCTATAAAAATGGGGCGTGATGTCATGATTGACAGCTGTGACAGCCGCTCTCAAACCTCCATCTGATGGCTCTTGCCACTTGACTCTACTGTGCAGTCTCTGGCTCCAAACGACATCACACAAGCAAGATGGCCGTTCCCAGTAACAAGATATTTTGGCTTCACTTTTGCATAGTGGTAGGAAGTGCGGGCACATCATCCATCTTTATATACAGTCAATGGTTGAAACCAAGCAGCAGCTACCACTACTGAAGCTATGGTGGAAGTATCCACTAGCTGCCATTCCAATTCAATAAGTTTCAACTTCTCTCCAGAAATACTATAAGTTTTTTTTTCAACGAGTCATTATGGTTTCAGTTATTAAAGTCAGGCCCTCTGATAACTGTGCTGGTGGTCATTTTAGAAATTATTGAAGCTGTCAGTTAAACCTCAGAGGTTAGAATTTGATCCCATGCTAATTCAGATTTTATTGTCTCTGCAGACCCTCGGACTGACTGCCCTCAAATTCATTACTGCAAGAGACCCAGTTACTGTGCCAGGTCATACTGGCTGGTCAGCTCAAAGGTCACAGAGATGCGGCCCATTGATGCTAGGGGGAAAGCCAAGAGATTGCAGCGTATCTCCTTGCGTCGCAGAAAGTGACTTCATAGTACAGAATGTGACATCAGTGTGACGTACCATCACTTGATAATCAGTCTTTGTTTATATTTGCATGCTGCCACCTTGTATTCCAACTGATTTTCTGCTTCATGTTAATCTTGTATATGTCAATGTTGCTGCATTATCATTACCTTCTACTGGTGGTGTCTCCTGTTGTTCCACTGCCAAACCTTCCTTTATGTGGTAATTCTTCTTTTAAACCTCCTTAAATTTTTTGAAAAATACATTTTTATCAATATTTTCTTAATTGTCTTTAATATGTAAAAGTACTTGATAAAAGTGTTTAGCAATTTTATGGTTATATATTTTATTGTGCCTGTAGGCCTCCCCATTTCCTTCATCTGATTGACCTTCTCTCATGGCCAGCCGTTTACATGTAGTTGCATTCATATATATCTCTGGTTTGTTTTTGCCTACTTATTATATTTAGGGCTGGTATGGAACTTAAATACTTATGTGGCTTCTTTTTTTTAATGGAAGAAGGATTTTTGAAGAAAGCATCTTTATATTTCTTGAAGTAAAAACATTTTAGTATCAGTACTGAAACTCAGGTATCATATCAGTACGAATGTCAAAACATTTTGATATCCATCCCTAATTAAATATCAAAAAAATAGCAGAGAAGAAGCAAGAAAGTGGAGGTCACTCAATGTGGAGGAGGCTGGCACCCAATGGCACTCCTGGTTGTCCTTCACTTCTATAAGTCAAAAGGAGATGCACTAACACAGACAGTGCAAGTTATTTTCATTCAATTTCTGCTCCCAGAAGGATCAGTGAGGTCCAACACTGATTGTGACAAAGTGGGTGAGAGTACACCACTTGTCCCTACTTTTGCCATCATACTACCATAGCTTACAGATTTAACCATGCTTGTTCACTGTTGTTTAACCATATGTTCAGTAACTTTTCATTTGCAGACTCTTACTATCCCGGGTTTGTTTGTAGTTTGTATTATGTTTGGTTACAGTTCACATTCAACAACATTTTTGGTTAAAGTAAAACACTGACAAGTATTAAGTTTAGTTATTTATTGACTTAGTTCGGTTTCATTATTCAATCATTCTTTGTGTTACTCACCATACTCACCATGTGCTCCACAGACAAAAGGAGGAGGCACTCAATGATGACCTGTATTTATTCACTGGGTGACATCATTGGTGATATCACTAGGTTGGATCATGTGGGGAGGGGTGATGGTGAATTAGCTTAGTAATTTGTTTACTTTGATTTGTTTAGGTATGTTGCAAGTGGGTTGTTAGGAAGCTATAGAAAAGGGTTTTACCTTTGTGGTTGGTGAGATTTCATAACTTTATTTCTTACCTGTGAGTAGTAAAGATATAGGATATACCTGCAGTAATGGTACAGTCCAGAGTGCCTCTAGACCCTTGATGGGGCCTATTTAAGCAGTTGCTTTTTGACTGTCAGGGGTTTAATACATCAGTGTGTAGCTGTGTGCACATGATGTAAGTTATAAGTTGAGTTACTATGAGTTGAGTTTGATCAGTTTGGCCAAGTTAATTATTTTGAGTTTTTTTGTTTTATACATATTTTGTTACATGTGCAACATGGACCCCACTGATGTAAATAAACCACTTTGTGATACCTGGACAAGGTTTCCTGTGTCTGCCTCCTACTAAACAGCCACTCAGGTCTGGCCACATCACACTGATGCTGAGTGATGTGGACTGGCTCAGAGTCGGTGTTCCAGTTTATCCTAAAGGTGTTAGATGGAGGTGTGGCAAGGGCACTGAGCAGCCCAGTCAAGGTCCTCCACACTGAACTAGGAAAAGAAATTCTTTGTGGACCTGGATTTGTGCACAGGGGCACTGTCATATTGAAACAGAAAAGGATCCTAAACAATAACACAAACTGTTGACAAAAGTTGGAAGAACACTGTTGTCTAAAATATCACTGTATGCTGGAGTATGGGACCCAAATCAGGCAAAACAGACCCAGACCAAAAGGACACTAAAGGATGTGGACAGGGGTACTTTATGACTGTTGATTGTGGTACACATCCATTATTGCTACCATGTCAATGTCTAGAATTGATTACTTTCCTAGTCAGGACTGACCAAGTCCTGTGTTTGAAATTTTGTGAATCCATCCATGTTGAAAATGACATATTGCACATTTCTGTGTATGGCCCACAGTCATACAATGCCTTAGATATTTAATTTTCCTAAAAACTGCCTGTTTTCTTTCTTTTTCTCTCACTGTTAGGAGAGTAGAAAATGAACAGGGACACTGTGAGTGTGAAAATGTTTGGTAAAAGCAACATTTAATGCAGTTGTGCACATAAAACATTTATTGACAAGAAAAGTTAAATGAACAACAATCTACTTATTGGTGGCAAAAACAAAGACTCCACATTCTTTCTGACATTTTTGGTGGTTGGTGTTTGTAAACACACCATTTAATGTTGGCCCCTCCTCCCCAGCTCAACTAGTAAGAAAGAAAGAGACAGCAGTGGTCGAGCGAGCTACAGAATGAATGAAGAGAGCAAGTGGCACTGGCAAGAAGAAAGCTGTGAATCAAATAAAATGTTATAATATACAGCCATGCATAACTATAGTGTCCTCTGTCACTTCTGCTTTTGTTGCATAAGGGGATGTATTATGCTTTTCCTTATTTTCAGACATATATCTGATGTCACAGCATAGGATGTTCATGTTAAAAGTGGCCAACGTGTCAAACAACAAGGTAAACATATGTAGATGCAATCCCTGTGCACAAAAAACACTGGTGTTAAGACAGCTTTAAACACACTGGGATCTCACCAGGTGTGTGTGCGCCGGTTGGAGCTGATTCTGACTCTGGTCAATGCTTGTGATCCCACCAGGGCGTGGCACCAACGGTTTGTTCTACTTTCAGACCGAGCTGACATCAGCTTTATAGGGACAGCTGCAACATGCACAGTGTGTGAGTTCACTGCTCTGCTCCGGGGGTAGCCATGCTGAGCAATGACTCCATTACACAGCAAAGCAGAGAAATAAATAGTTTACCTGTTAGAAGTGTGCTGGTCAACTGCAGCTCTTCATAAAACATTTTACTGTGGCTGTTTCTGCTTGTACTGTCCCTCTCTGTGCTATTTATAATCTAATATTATATATATAATAATATAATATCTGATGAACAAATAGTTCCATTTTGTTGTTTCAGCTAGTCTTTAACACCACTAATGAAGCTCTGCTACTTTAGTGAGGAAAACATTTCACTTCCTACAAATTCTTCACAATAAAAGTCTCCTGTTATTTAGTAATTTAAAAGATTTTAATCTGAAGCAGTAGAGCAGGTAAAGTTACACAAATCTAATATGTAAGCCTGGCCTTTTAGAACAGAGTGGGCTCATGGGAGGGGTGCCTTAAAGAGACAGGAGCTAAAATGGCCTGTAAAAAGAGGCTACTGAGGGACTGCATTAAAGGGCCAGTATAAGATAAATAAGGAGTTTTTTTGACTGAGAATCATGCAAAGCTACTCTAGTGTCCAAAAATAAAACTTCAGAGCTGAAATGAGCATAATAGGTCCTCTTAGGTTTTGTTTGTTTTATATTTTGCCCATTTAAAACTTAGAAAACAAATTGAATAGACGTGTAGGTTCTGTTGCTGTATTGAATGCTGATTTATATTTTATATATTATAATTAGAATATACATTAGCAGAGAGCATGGAATAATTTTTCCCGCAATTATAATAATCAATTACTGCACACTAAGTCAATTCAAAGTTTTACCAAACACCAAGAAAAAGACATTGGACAGAGCTATACCCTGTCTTCCACAAATCATGTTACCAAGTGAATCATCAACATTAAACCATTTGTACTTAGAAGAAGAGTCTTGTTTACAGGATTACATGCTAAAAAATCTGGTTATCAGATGGGGACCTCTTCATGAACAAGGCGGGTTACGATGTTTGTTTGATCTTTTGTTTGTTTTGTTATTTCAATATCGTAAAGACTAGGGATAGAAATGTCGTTACAACTTGTTTGCATTATTTGAGAGATTGTATGCAAGTATTCAATTATGGAGTCTTATGTTCTTTGTTATGAATGCATTCATTCTGATTTGTGTTATGTCCCTGTACCATCACCAAACTAAATAGGAAAAATAAATAAAAACTGTTCAGTAACTGTAAAGTAAAATAAAGGTTTTAAGGCTTCTAATCCTTCACATCCTTCTCTTCATCCTCTAAGTAGACCATCTGCCTCTCTGTCTTCATCAGTCTCACTCCTATGGACAAGGAAAACAAAAATTGTCAGCTTTAAAATCAAGAAACTACTTCCCAGTGATGGTGGGTTGTAGGAGACATCTGAGGACAGTTTTATATAATTTGGGTTTATTTTCATAGCTTCAACCAGTTCTGACAGGTATAATAACATCAACTGACAATAGCAGAGATCTAGTATCACTGTGACTATGGTCTAAAACAGCCTTAAGTGTTAACCTTTGCCACAAAGCCTTTTAGAATAAACATTAAAACCTGAATCTACAATTCAAATTGAACTTATCATTCTTAAATGCACACCGTCTCACTCTGACAGCCTTATATGGATTGAGATTTGATTCATAATGGTCGACAATCTTTGTGTAAATGTGCAATCTGTATATATAAACATCTTCCACAAATACAAAAAATGATTTGTAAACTCAAAAATATTTTGCAAATATAAAATGAATCTGCAAATACACAAACAAATTATCTGTGAATACATTAAATTAATTTAAAAAATAAATGAAAAGCATCTGTGAATAACTAACTGGTGAATAACATTTACAATAGATTACAAATCTTTTTTTTGTATTTGTGGAATGTGTTTATATTTACGGATTACACATTTACACACAGATTGTCACAGATCTCTTCACACAAATCATTATGAAACATCATAATTTCACTCCATAGCCTTAGGACATAAACATTTATATTCTTAAGTTCTACTCATTTAAGTGTGTGTGTGTGTGTGTGTGTGTGTGCTGACCTGGTATATGTGGAGGGGAGTTGAGGACAGGTGTGTCCTTCCTCCGAGGTTTCTTCAGCTGGTCGTCCTCCTGGTGCGCAGTGCAGAGACCCTCCTCCTCTTTGTCATCCTTCATCTCTGACTTCCTGTCCACCAGGCTCTCCAGCGCTTCCTGATCTGTCATACAGCCAGACAAACTGTTACATTGTTGATGACCATAACTGTCATCATAGAAGATGCATGTGATATGGGCATGACCTGACCTAGAACAGCTAAAGCTGTTTCATTTACTGAGCTGGCATTTCTGCTGTGTTAAAACACAGGTCCAGATGCTTAAAGACAGCGGAGCAGGGAAAAGAGGCATGAGTGGCGTGGCTCATAGAATTGCAACGGTGGGGGGAGTGTCAGCACCCTGTGTCAGCAAGTGCCCCAAAACAACATATGACAAGTGACAATGCCTTTTTTTGTGTTCCATAAACTTAACCTATAATGTTATGTTATTTGAAAGGCACAAATAGTGTTTCGTTTTTTTTGTTGTTTTTTTTGGCAAATATTTATTTCGTAAAAATATTTTAAATATTATTTGTTTTTGAGAAGAAGAAAAAAACATGTCAAATACCAGCATGAAGGTCTGTTACATCTCTATCTCAGTCTATAGAATAAAAAATAAATATTGATTAATGAAAAATGCAAAGCAAGAATCGCCTTTGAAGTTCTTCCATACTTGTTACACATGTGCTTTCTCTGTGCTATGGGTGTATAAATAGGTAGAGTTCTGTCTGCACTAAGGCAATGAGCTTGAGGCAATGAGTTTTAGCGCAGTAGTCAACACCTCTTTTGTAAGATAGTTCAGTGATGAACACTTATTGTAACACTTTAATTATCAAAACTTGAAGCTTAATAAAAACAAAAACAAGATTTACACTTTTATTTGAATACAAATACAAATAATGTTGCTGCCTTAACAAATATAGATACAAATACAAACACTGGGCTCTCTGCACATCCCTGCTAACCAGACCTTAACCATAGCTTTGTCACATCATAAAGACACAAAGGATTTTATTAACAATAAACGGATCAATGTAATGATCATTGCTGTACATAAATGTAAACCGATGTGCTCCTTAAATAAATATCTTTCAATAGAAACTAACACAAAGAGTCTGAAATAATTTATTTTTTATTGGCCTTATTTTATTATTTTTTACTGTGCTATTTAGTGTGTTTCTTTATCTTTATCTGAAGCACAATGTAAACTGTGTTTTAATTAAGCCAATGTATTATTATCATTATTTAAAATTGTTTTGTGAAATTAGTTTGTATTGGACTGTAGGAATATAAAGGGCAGAGCTCTTTGCTTACAGTGTTTGCTCTCCTGTGTCGTCAGTCGATGTTCAGGCTCCAGGGTCGACCTCATACAGCCAGTCGTCATCTCTGAGGCCCTCTGGGCTTTCTACAAAGATCACATAACACACACACACACACACACACACACACACAAACACACACACACACACACACACACACACACACACACACACACACACACACACACACACACACACACACACACACACACAAACACACACACACACACACACACACACACACACAGCCTCAAGTGCTTTATCCTTTGTTAGTGTCATAAGGTCCACTCATGAATAATGCATCATGAGTGTGTGTGTGTGTGTGTGTGTGTGTGTGTGTGTGTGTGTGTGTGACTGTCTCACAGAGACATCTGTTTTACTTTTTCTAAAACTACATCAACACAAGCTTTGATCAAATCACCACATTCAAACAACATTTCTTATATAAAAATCATATGACTACTACTTTGTGTGTAAACTTTTTTTATCTTGCCTTGTTTTTTTTTAAACATTTTATAAAATAAGTAGTAGTAATAGTAGTACAGTTTTGTTGCAGCAGCAATCTCTGCTGCAACAAATATCAGTGTGTCTAATGAGAGAGAAACTGAAAGAAGCCAAAAGAAATACAAGATACAAAAGATACAAAAGTGTCAGAGCATGTTGCTACAAATGAATTTGAGAGAAACAAAGAGGAAGAAAACATGATCACAGAAACTGAAGTTGAAAGATGAAGGCAGGCATGATGAACAAAGAATCAAAATAGGCTCTTACCTCAGCCCTAGCAGTGTCAGATACACAGACTGGAGCAGTGTGACTTGGTTATGTAGCTCAGAGGAGGAGCATCTTCTCCTCATCTGCACTGGAGACGCCTCTCCACCCCCCACCCCCAACCCCATCCCCATCCCCACACCACAGGCTTGAGAGCTACGCGAAGAGCTGCTGAATATCAATGGATATCCAATTAGGGCCTCTCAATAGACTGAACGTCTGAATGTACCTTCAAATTGTACTTCATATGTACTTAACTCATATAAATAAAACTTTGACTGAAAGGGAGAAGCAGTGATTTAAAGGATAATTCTATTTTATTTAAACCTGGTAAATTTCCCATAAATGTGGCCATTGTGATTTAATGTGTCATGCTAACTTTGCTCTCGCCAGCTCCATTATAGAGGACTCGCTCAAAATGCAATATAATGGGGAAATTGTTCAAGCCTCTTACAGCTTTACAAATAAACCTGAATTTTAAATGAATCATTTCAAAAGATTTGTCTCCGATTGAAAGTAAACATAGAAACTAGCTGCCTGGTCCGGACATTATGGCTAACTGCATAAAGATCTACATCTTGGGCAACTTGCATGTCACTTTGTTTATGTGTGTGAGGGTGTGGCGAGGATTGGAGAAGTACATGAGATAAAATTGTTTGTGCCTACAAGTTTCCCAGTTACACAATAGGCAGTTTCCATGAACTACTGCTAGACAATAGAGACTTACATACTGTAATCCTCACAAAGCATTTTCATGTTGTATACACAAGTTTTCTTACTGCATGGAGAGCTGAGCATTTGATTCAGCTGGTGTCACTTCCAGTTGACTTTTGCAAGGTGAAACAGTCTCTATGATGGAAAATGTTGCCGCAAATTAATTTGTAGCAGTTACACGGCTGGGATTACACTCAACAACACTCTGTAATTCACTTGTCAGGAGAGCAGAGATGAAAGGAACACCATCACTTCTCTGAGGCTCTGTAGGTTGTCTTTCAGGACAGAGATGTTGTCTTTCTGCCTCTGACATTGTAATTACATGATTTGGCCACTATGTCAAATTGGCTTCACAACCAGGAGCTGTTCCTGGGGGCTTGACACACAAACACACACATGCATTCACCTGCATGCGTTCACCTTGTACATAGCTTTGTGTTAGCTTTGGCAGATTTGGATTTTAGGATAGTTGTTTGTTGAATGAAGCATTTGTTAACTTCTTTTGTCATTATTGTGTTTAACAAATTGTGAAAAGTGGCTGATTGAAGGAGTTAGAGCTCGTAAAAAATCAGTTAAATTAAAATTTGCACCTTCTTTGTTCAACTTTGAATGTTGATATCGCTTAGATATTAAAGATATTAACATTCTAAGTGAACTGAGACTATTTTGTTTTGGTTATTGGTCCTGGTTCCCGGATGGTGCCCTGTAATTGTTGATTTGTATTAATAATTCTATCCTAATTTTTTATAATTAATTAATTATCTCTGATCTCTGATTAATTATTTATTACAACCAACCATGCTCCTCACAGATCTGACAGTTTTGTCCCCCTGTGTGAGGTTCTTCAATGGTTGGTGCCCAAATTATTGATTGATTGATCATAATTATATATGATAATTATTAATTATTACTAATAACCAAACACACTCCTACCCATCCCAATAATGCCTATAACGCCTATTCTCTTGGTTATGAGTTGCTACAATTGCATATAATTTTCCTCAACATGAGATAATTTTAAGCCTCTGGTACAATGCTCTAACAATTTCCATCTGGCAACACTGGGCAGCTAGTGTCTGATTTTACTTTCAGTCAGACTCAGAGACAAATGTTTGAAATTATTCATGTAAAATTCATGTTTACTTGTAAAGCTATAGGAGGTTTAACAACTTGCCCCAATATACTGTATGCCATTTGAGTGTTTCCTCATATTCCTGAATCTCTGTAACTGAGATGACAAGTGCAAAGTTGGCATGACACATGGCCACATTCTTGGGGAATATATAAGACTGAAATAAACCAAAATGATCCTTTAACACATCACATGCTGCTTCCTTAAAGGTGCTATATGTAAGAATAACCCCAGCCTATTCTGTCTCACCACTTTGCACCTCAAGAGGTGATAGTGAGTCACTGTAGCATCCAGTCTGCCCTAACATGAAAGCATGAAGAAGTAGCACTGCACCGAGCAACCGGCCACAATGGCTGAGATTTTAAGCCAGGCTGTTGCTCTTGTAATTTTCAGAGAAATGTGTAGCTGCCTGCTATAGTATATAGCATATAGTAAGCATATTCAGGTTTGTTTAGTATAAATTTCCTTCTTTGTGCTGCAATGGGCAGCATTTTCCAACTTTTGTTCATGTCAGGATCCTATTGAGATGATCACTCTTTTTTTTCCAGTGATCTGAGTGGTCAGCGGTTAGGGTGTTGACAGGTTGTGATCCGATCCTCTGCAGCTAACCTGCTCCAGAACAGGTTATCTGTTCAGCATAAGTCGCCATGGTGGTTTATCTCAGTTGAAAAAGAGCCAGCTTTGTGACGCGAGTTAAGTCCAGAGATAGTTGGCTGTAATTTTGCCCCGTAGTACAGGCCCCCAAATAACATGAGTTTCTGTGTCCATGTCTGCTGGAGGGATTTGCTAATGGTAAAGTTGACTGTGTTAAGAGTTTTGAAGATGTGAACCATGGAGGTAACCAGTTGTAAATATTGTGCAACAAAATCTAAAAATATTGAATGATGTAAATTTTTAATAGGCGGTGCAATTGTTCATTGATGTGAACAGTAGCAACAGATTGTTTCTGGTCATTTTCTCTCTACAGCAGGTGAATTATATAAGCTCTGTTTCCTTAGCACTTCTGATGTTCCAATCAAACCAAAGCCTTTTGAAGTCTTGATGAGGGATTGTAGTCTGATAATTGGCATATCCTGCGTCATTCTGAAGTGTGTCCCGTACTATTGTTCACCTCCTTTACAGCCTCAATACATCTCTAGACAATAAAACAAACATTCAAACAGAACATGAACATATAAACAAGACACACATTTTACTGTTACTTAGTTTTATTTGTGTGGCTTTATTAATATAAAGCATTGTGCATTCACTGAGCAGAGGCGTTGTGTATGTTAACATCTTCATTAAATAACATATACTTATATTAACATATTTTACCTTGCAAAAGATTTTAACATTTTAAAACAGCCTATCCTGTTATATTTTAATGGATTTTTTTTTCTTTTACAAACAAGACAGTTGCTTGGAAGTTTTCATCTCACGTAGCTTGTAGTAGTTCTAGTCTCAGCATCGCAAACAAGCCAGATTAACTGTTGCAGAAACAAATGTGATTTGAGGAAACTTCAGGTTCTCAACAGTTAGATGCAGTCTCATGCAGTGCCACTGACATCTGAAACAGAGAATGATGTAATAGTTGAGAAATAAGCAAATAACCAGAAATTGTACATTGACTGTAAGTTCATTCACTGATTGTACATTGCACTCACACACACTGGACGTTGTTATCTGAAGTTGTTGGATGGTGTGAACTAGGTTTGGGGGTTCAATAGTATTTTATCAAACCCAAATCCTTTTAGCTCCCTTATCCAATCTTAATTAGGTTCAGTTAAATTGATAAATTGAAAAATTATATGATATGAATGAAAGTGTAACTGGGAGACGTGGACATTGACATAACACAATCAGTTGATTGTTCTAGAGCAGATTACCTACTATGTTAGTCATTTTTCTGTCATGATCTTTGGTCAAAGGGCACATTCGGCAGACAACAATCTTGTTTATTTTAACGACTACAGAATTCATCATAATTAGCAACAGCTTTGTCAAGACAGTTTTTCGACAGAGATAGAATTGTTTCAATAAAAAGGAGGATCTATAGCCTACAGCTGAAACTATTTTCCTTCCAAGTATGAGGATTCATTTGGAACAGTGATGTACGCCGTCAGAGCCAAGAGTAGATAATGCACATTATCTGGCCAATCAAAATCAAGTAATTAGGCTAAACACATCCTGCATTTATCTCTATTCTGCATAGCCTTTGTTTCAACTGATTCATCTCTTGTCTCATCTGAAACATGTGCTATAAAATACTAGAGACTTCAGAATGCAAACAGAATATGAAGTAAGAATGTGTATACCTCACACATACATAAAGTGACTGTACTGTTATATTTGTAATAAAGTCAGAAACAGAATACAATTAATAAAACATTTGTGTGTCGTGTGTGTCACTATGTGTCATTGTTTTGAGCTATACATTGTTTTGTGCTTTTGTACTATACTATCATTCTTTATATTTACATTTACTTACACTCATCCTTTAAAAGGATGAGTACCTGTGAAGCACTTTGACAGTGTGAGTGTTACAAACACAATGATTGTTATTTGAGATGTCCCTGCTGTTGTGGATTTGCCATGCGATGATTTATAGATGCGTGTAATGATGTAAAGGTAGCTGCTCTGGTGTTGTTAGAGAGCCTTACAGCTGTACAACAGTAGGTGAAATGATGGTACCTCTTCTTTGCTGATCTTTTCATAGAAAAATAGAAAAATGAGGCTTGTGCATCTGCAGCCAGTTTCACTATGATATAAATGTTTAACACCGAACCATATGTAAGTATGTAAGTAAAGAAAGGCTTCATAATTCTAATGCAAAGAAAAATATATATATATTCATCTTTCTGACTTTGTGCATAGTTGTGAACATCCCATACAAACTGTATATAATAATTTTCTCCTCCCTGATGTCATACATGTGTGTACTATGAAGTAAACCTTTAACTGAAATTAAGTGAGGTAAAAATATGAAGCCTTTTGCTGCCAATGCTTGACAATGAGCATTTTTTAATGAAGAAAACAGATGATGTTTGACTCAAGAGCAGACATCATTCAGTAATCATCAATGTAAAAAACCTAGAGTCAAATGGTTGATATGATTGTTGCTATCTCACCTTTTACTCCAACATCTACGTTCATAGAATGGTACAAAGAGTCCTTCAGCTGGAAAACAGGACACGCAAGAGTCAACATTTAGAAAGAAGTATCATTTCAAATTTAATCTGATATAAAAGGATGTGTTGAATGATATCAATTACCTACAATGTACCATATACATGGTACTGTCACAACTTAGTCTGCCATGCTTTGTTTGTCATTGATCCTGTCTCTAATTCTCCTGTCATTTCAGAACCAGTCACTCTCCCCAGCATGTTCCCTCATTAGTCCCTCTGCATATGTATACTGGTTCAGTTGCTTTCCCTCTCCACCAGATTGTCTAGTGTTCTCTGCCTAGCTTTCCAGCATTCCATTCCTGAACTCATTGGATGATCAAGGCTGTAAAGCCGGCATACTAGTTAGAAAAAAAAAAGAAAAAACAAAACAAAACAAAAAACAATCTAACGAAAAAAAACCCTCTACGACTAGTGTTCACAAGAAAATATCAGGTGGAATGTGATGGTCAAGGAGCTCCACCATGGATATTAATCCCAGGATGAGATAGTTTTGCAAGCGAAATCGTATTTTGATGGGTGAAACACTGAATTTTAAGGTGTATCACCTTAACATTTCATTTACAATATTTAGGGAATTCTGCAAAAGCTAAAATATGGCTGCTTGTTTTGGGAAATGACTGGCACTAATGGAAGGTGTAGACAGATATTAGTTATTTGGCTTAAACATGCAACACCACAAGTCTCATGGTAGCGGACAGATGACTCCAGGTGATTCTCTACTTGTTTCCCTATAAATCTCATGTGGTGTTCTTACTCTCTGGAGGAAGCCCACTATGTCCAGCTTGTCTTCCTTGGAGGGAGAGCAGCCTAGGCCCTCACAGATACTCTCTGACCCAGGAGGTGACTGTCTAGGAGAGTTCACATTCCAGATGTTCCAGGAGGAGATGTGGCCACTCTGCATGTCAGCTGGTGGGATCCAGGGCAGTAGACAGCACTGAGTGGCTACTGACCTGTTGGGGGCGGGGCTTGATGATGTGGGGTTGGCTCCTGGTGGGAAGACTCTGAGTTGAGAGCAGAGCAGAGACTGCTCCTCCAACAGCCTGTGTATCTTCTATTCAAAATGAGATAATAAATATTAGAAAACATGCAGCACAATAAATCAGAAAAGCTACTGTAATTAACAACAAAGCAGAAAAAATTTATAACACAAAGACACAAATGTGTCAACAAATGAACACTTCATTAGAAAATATGTATGTGTTAACCACTCAACTACCAGGGCAGCCCACTAACACTTTTAAGACACACATATATATAACTGTGACTTTCTAGTATTTATATACATAATTTTGCATTAAATATTGCAAAATTTGATTCTTCATTTATTCACATTCTGTAGTGGCTTTAATCTAACCCAATGATTGTCTAGGTTTCATTAAAAGGTGTATTATAAGATGCATTTGAATGCAAAAGTAAAGGAGTTAATGCACATGAAAGGGTTATTTATAATTTGTGTCTTGATCTGTAAATGGATCAACTAAAGCCACAAAACCTGCTGTCTGTTCTTGTGTTTGTGATAAGAGGTGGTGGAAATGTAAACTCAATTTCTTGGCAAAATATGTGATTTGTGTACCACATAAATCGAAAGGCCAAGTGATCTGAAGAAAAAAAAATGCTGGATTTGATTAGTCTGGATTACATTTTCTGTCTATATCCAAGGTTAAAGGGGACATATTATGCTTTTTACAATTTTCTGTCATTTACATGATACAAGATGTCTGTTAAATAATTTGACTGATGAGGTTCTATATTTTTCTAATCGTTAACAAATCTCATGTTAGAGCCAAACCAACAATCAATCCTATTTACAAGTAATGTGTGTATGCAGAGATATGTTTTCTGTGTCATCGACTTCTGTTCTTGTCCAAAAACTATTAAAAACACATCATTGAGCCACACAGCTGCAGTGGGTGACATGTTCCTTCATCCCTGAATGTGTTTCCATATCATGTTTAGAAACGACTCCAAAGACTAATAACAGTGATAAGATAGTAAATCTCAGGAGTGAGGTTCCTAGCACAGCAGACATCACTGCACATGGACAGGAATGTGCAAGCTTTGCTAACTTTTTGTGCTACAAAACACAACCTCTTGACTTTGTTCTACATTATAAATTTCTCAAAGAACTTCAGTACAAAGTCAAGAGGTTATGACATGTAGCACAAGCTAGTGAAGCTCTGTAAATGGAACTATATTTTCACACGTGCAGTGGCAGGTTACTGTCTTATCATGATAACAATAGTGTGAATGCTTTCAGAATTCACACTATTGTTATCCAATTCTTTATTATTATTATTATAGGTTTGAGTAAATAGTGTCACACTATTCACACTATTGTTATTCTTCCGTACGTTTTTCGGCGGCTTTCAAGACACAGACACCATTCATATATCAAAATGTTCAGCTCTTTAAGGAGAAGTGTCTGTTATTGGCTAACAAACTTTTGGAGGCGTGGCCAAATTTGGGGATGTTGTACAAAACGTGACCTTACAGAAGTTTGTAAAATTTCACAAAATTATGCCTACAGGGGGTGCTAAAGTCACCTTATAACATGATATTTCAGCAATTCTGTTGTTGTTAATGGAATGAAACTTGATAGGCAGGTCTTCCATGAAAATCTGCACGACATACTGAATCATGGCAGCAATAGCGCCACCTTGTGGTCATAAATAAATCAGCACCATACGTTGACATTATATACAGTATGTGTTCTAGGTGTTGAATTTAAACCACCAGACTAACAGATGTTACATAGTTAGAAAGTATTCAGCTTGAAATAAAGTTATTTTTCTGTTTCTTAACAGTGACATTGAGTCAGAGTTTACAGTGAACCTGGGTACAAATAGTTTGTCTAGTTTATGTTTGTTTGTCTAGTGTGAATGCTGCAAGCATCTATTTGTACAGATGGGGATGTGTTTAGTATTTTCAGCAGTGCTTTGCAATTCATTCAGTTTTCAGCATTCACACGCATTTTCCGCAGGAAATGCATCTCTAGTTATTATTATTATTCTTCCGTACGTTTTTCGGTGGGTTTCAACTGCTCTATACTTTGAGCTACAGACACCATTCATATATCAAAATGTTCAGCTCTTTCAGGAGAAGTGTGCTATTGAAACTGCACGACATACTGATTCATGGCAGCAATATCGCCACCTTGTGGTCACAAATAAAACAGCACCATACTACTTATTATCTACCATGGCATGTTACATTTAAGAGATTTGGTAATCACATTCTATTTGTACAGATGGGAATCCTGAACAAGTGTGTAGTATTTTCAGCAGTGCTTTGCAATTCATTCAGTTTTCAGCATTCACACGCATTTTCCGCAGGAAATGCATCTCTAGTTACTTTTACTCTTTGGAACTGTTTCTAAAGAAACTAAAGTAACCACTGTCTTCATGGAACATATCACCCAGTGCAGTGGTGGGGTTCATTAACATGTTTTTACAGTCCATTCTGATTGCCAAGTCATCAAATACTGATTCTTTGTCATGTCCTTCTGCATCTCATACACATGCACAAACTACCCCCTGATGTCTGTATGCCTTCTGTTGATTCCAATGCTAACCCAACTGTGGTGCTATATGATCCTTTGAGCATAAGTCCCACTGGAGAATTGAGGACCCACCATCCGGAGGGTTTTCTTTTAATAATATCCTCAACATTTCTCAACACAAAAACACAAAAGTCTCCTTTATAATTCAACAATATGATACATTAATGTTATGGCCATCAGTTTTAATCATTTGTCCTTTGATTCTAAGAAACATTTTGTCAGTTTTGGGTAGTGGAAGGCTACATTACCCATGATCCTCAGCCACCTTTACCATGGTTATCACTATTACGTTTCCCAATTTAAAACATTTGTTAGAAAAGTGATCAAAAAGTAATTAAATGCAATAAGTTACATTACTTTGATGATATAAATAAAACATTTACATTACTTATTACAATTTTTCACAGGGTAACTCCTACTTTATAACCTATTACATTTCAAAAGTAATCTTTTCAACACTGCCATTAATGTAGTGTAAGAGTAGACAGACATGTATGAGTGCATTAGTGTGACTGAGTGCATTACCAGCTTCAAACTGTCACCATAGTGATGGGCCAGTTCATTCAACTGCATCTCCAGCTTTCCAGCCTCCTGCTTCACTGCTCGCCTCAGTTCTTCTATGTCTCGAACATTCTCTCTGCATCAAAAAACACACACACACACACACACACACACACACACACACACACACACACACACACACACACACACACACACACACACACACAAATCCCTAGTGTTTTTTGAGATTCTTTGGTCTGTTTGACTTATATCTGAATCTATGATTTTTTTCTTTTCTTGCCTTCATTATATGTCTTTTTTATACACTTTGAAGTGATAAATCTTCTTAATTACAAATACATTTAAAGAGAATAATTTATTGTTGGGACGACAGCAGTTTACTATAAGGTTCTGTAAAAGGGATAACACACTGTGTGGGTTCACTAACTTAAAAGAATGAATTAGATAAAAATTAAATTTTAGAATTTTAACATGTGTATTTCACCTCTGCTATTTTGTAATGTCATATCTCTCTTCTATTTTGAAGACAGTCACTTGTACATTAAGTAAAATCTCAACAAATTATTCCTATAAAAAGTAAAAGTAAAAGTAGTAAGTAATAAATAAAAAGTAAAAGTAATAAATAGTGAGTTACTGGACATATTTTAAATCATTAACATGGAAGCTGATGAGGTTACACAACACAACTGTTAAAAATGTATCACATATGCTATATATTATTATTTATTTACTCTTATAAAACCTACAGTACATTACCTGTTGATTCCTGATAACAACCAAGCCTTAAATATTTCAGATATCCTTTCAGTTGTAGTTGTAGTTTTGTTTTAAATAAAACGCTATTCACAGCTGAGTTTCAAAATATCAAGCTGGGACATCATTTGGACTTCGCTGTGCTATTAGGAGCTGATATAGAACCAGAGTGTAAAACTTTAGCAGTTTGTGTGGAGAGGTTGTTTAACAAAAATATCCATATACTGCTATTTTGTAGCCCCTCTTCCATTTCTGTGCCACAGGCTCCGTGTGTGTACAGGTCAGGGTCAGAAAACTGAAATTAAAGCCTGCACTTGTAACGATCAAATATAGCCTTATAAAATACAGGTGTCAGAATGTTGTAACCTTAATGCGGGCACTATTGGGAGCCACAGTCAACATATCACTATAGTGTTCATAAACTACAGTGTGTACCTATCCTGCTCAGAGAGAGCACTGTAAACTGCAGCCTGGTCCTCAGAGAGCTGCTCCTCCATGTTGCTGAGTACAGAGCGAAACTGCTGCAGACACAACATCATCTCCTGCAACTCATTCAGAGAATACTGTGGAGAAAAAGTACAAGCGTTACCTTTCAGCACCACATTCCCAGATAATGGAAAATATGAAAATTCTAGAACAATACAGAATGTTTAAGAATATTTATATCATATGATGTGTGTCCAAATAAAGGACCTACATAATAAGGATTTAAGATTTGGTCTTTTTTTTTCTCTCAGTGCCCTGTAACTCCTACTATACTTCTTTCATTCACAATCATATGTATAAATTAAATATTTTTATATTACCATGTGTTTATTTTATATGCTGTCTAAATGACTTTTTATTTCTTATGTAGCACTTTTCATCTAAAGCAGTGGAACTGCCTTGTTGTTGAAATGTGCTATTCAGCTATTAAATGTCCCTTACCTTAAACCTGCAGTGCAGAACTTTTACATATAAATGAACCTCCGTTACATTCAAGCTCTTGTCAAATGAGCCCCCACAATGCTGATTAAGCCTATCACTGCCAGATAAATCTCTCTGTATTTCACAGTATACCAGAGGTTTTAATCTGGTGCCTGGTTTGAGACTTTCCAAATGTTATTACAAACAACAATTTATCCACCGTTTTACAGCTGCAACAGTAGCAACGCAGTAGGCTACAGCATAACCTAAGATGTAAACACCTGTTGACAGTGTTTTTGTAATTACTCCTACTGCCAGAAGGGGGAGACAAAAGTCCTGCACTCCAACTTTAAGTAAAAGATCTGAATTCATATGCTGTACACATTCATAGTTCACATTGGGTCATTTTCCTACAGCTTCATTACTTTCATTCACATTATGACTGATCCTGATGACTTTCTTATATGAATATTTTCAACAAAAACATGTGTGGAGAATTCTATGAAATGTATAGACACATCACTATAACAATGAGTGAATGTTGAATTAAGTGTAGAATTAGTATTGTTACTGAGGAGAGTACTGACACATTTCAGTACAAAGCAGATATAAGAAATAAGACTTTCTCTTTTTCATATTTCAATATAAATTCACCGCACAGTTAATTTGGGTTTCACTTATGTATGTTGCTGAATAAATTGAATTAAAGAGAGAAAGGACAAGAATGGAGAGTAGAAGACAGAATGAAGAGAGAGCTCCACACATGGAAATTAGACATTCATATGTAAATAAGGTCCTGGCTCTGAAAGGCCTCCATCTCAAGAACTATGGAAACATGACAATAAGCACACCGTTTATATCAAAGTGCAAACATCGTGACTCATTGGAAGATGGACATGTCATAGTTCACTGCTCGCTCTTGTTTTGGAAAAGAGAAAATCAAAAAGAGTATTTTCACTGATGAGAATGATGATGATTGTGGTTTATTTTCTAAACAGCTTTATGCCTTCACAGGAGTTGCAATTTAACTATATTCGTCCAGATATAGAATTCATCACATACAGTGTGGCATTTACACGTATTCAACCTGAAACATAGTTGCTTTTTAATATGTCTAAAATCTATGAAAAGAGTTTTGGATACAAATTTACTTTACCGCCTCCTTAGATGGGTCAACTTGTGGTCTGGTTTGTTTGTGATATGACAAATCATATGACATATGATTGGGTCAAATGCACAGTCAATATACAACATCATACAATGGGACTATGTTGGAAAGGAGCATTAACATCAAGCCTTAGTCTGTAGACTAATTTACCACCTGATTAATGTATTCTGCTCTCTTGGGATGCTGCCATTACTGCAGTTGAACCAATTGGCAGCTACCAGAGCTTGGGGCCAAAGTCAATGTGGAAGTCCCTTAAAGTGCAATACCACCAACTGCTGCTAGATGTTGGCTCCAATAGACTCCCATTCAAAAAGCGGCAACTTCTCTCTAGAAATACTAAGTCAGCAATTTCAATCACTGACTCATTATGGTCTAAATCTATAAATTCAGGCCCTCATAATAAGTGTGCTGGTGGTCCTTTTGGAAATTAGCTGTGACTGACAGTTGGTTCACTCGCTGCTTTCCCTGGCTCCAGGACTCACACTGAGTCAGACTATTGTTGCAATATTTCACTAAGTTTAATGTGACCTTATAACGGTACCTGCTGTATGAGCATAATCAAGCTAAAGTAGCTAATGTTAGTCCAAGTGTGCACTGCTCAGTGTTTAGGTAATGGGGCAAGTGTTCAGAGTGTGAAAGGCAACACCCACACTCTTTATATAGATGGTCCAGGCTCCAAACGGAAAAGCTGGTGCTGACCATAAGCTGAAAATCTGGGCTTCAAATCAGCTTTTATTTAAATACTGGCTATGGGTCGAATAAGACATGTTTTCACTGACAGTGAAAACAGATACAGTATGTTTGGGTTGGCAATCGCCCATTTTGACAGAGAGATAGCCTATATTAATGTGGAAGTTATTCAGTGTCAAAACATCAGTGTTATAACACAGGCTTTGGAAAAAAAAGTTTTTACATAGCTAGCAAGAGATCTGCAGCACAGTGGCATTCCAAGGGGTTTAAATTAGAGTCATATGTATTGTAGCTGGGTCTCGCCATATCTGACTGTATGAAAACATTTTGTATGAATACATTAAAATGTGTGAATGTGTACAAAGGTTTAAATTTTGGCTGGATTACTGCAATTCTTTATTATCAGGCTGCCCTAACAAGTCTAAAAAGACTCTCCATCTGGTCCAGAATGTAGCTGCACATGTACTGACAAAAATTAGAAAAAGAGATCATATTTCTCCAATTTTAGATTTCCTGCATTGGCTTCCTGTAAAATTTTAAATAAAATTTAAAATTCTTCTCTGCACCTACAAAGTCCTTAATGGTCAGGCACCATCATATCTTAAAGAGATCATAGTATCATATTATCCCACTAAAACACTGTGCTCCCAGAATGCAGGCTTACTTGTGGTTTCTAGTCTCCAAAAGTAGAATGGGAGGCAGAACCTTCAATTATCAGACCCCTCTCCTGTGGAACTATGTTCCAGATTTGGTCCGGAGGATAGACATCTTCACTATGTTTGTTTTGTTTGTTTTGACACATTCGGTTATGCTGATAAAAAGCTACAATACATATGATTCTAATTGAAGCCCATACATAAGCCCATACACATCTGTTGGTTGTTGTCATGCCACTTAAAATGAGGATTTAAAGGAGATTAACTAAAGTGAAATGAATTTAATGGAGCAGAGATTAACATTGCTGTTACATTGTAAAATTTGATGCAATTTCAGTGAAAACTTCATGTTTTAGATTAAAAACTTTATGTTAATGGTGATTTAATGTCATGACTAATCTAACAGTTTAATAGGATCACCTGGTCATTTATTTTTGAAATATTATATATGTATTATATTGTTAATACATAGTTGTCACTGAAGTAATGGCAACTGGTTTATTTCTGCCTTCAACCCATTTGTGTCCATACATTGAAGACTGATTGATGAGATTAACCTATGCAGGGAACTTTTAAAGGATATTCTGTTTGTCTGTAGACAGACTGGTAAAAATAGTTTTATTTTTTACATGGCTTACACAGAAAGGCTCAAGTCTTCAGAATGAAAAAAAAAACTTCTCCTCATTGATGTACTGAATGTCATGTGGTTCTTTTAAGTAGTGCCAGAGGTCAGTGACAAACAGCTGTGGTTGCAAGCTATCAGTGCAAAACATGTTTAACCAAATGCATGAACACAGAGTAGTGTATGTATTACTCACAGGAATGTTTCCCAGTGTGTGCTCTGTGGTATAACTGTTGTGAATACAGGAGGTACACTGGTGGTCACAGGAGCAGCAGCATACCGTGGTGGCTGCATGATTGGCCTCCCCTAGTTTCTCCTCATCTTCATTTCCATTCCTGTCCACCTCTTCATCTTCATCAGGCGACAGCCCTGTATCTAAAGATACTGACACAGTCTGGTAATTTCTAGCCAACCCAGGGAGGGAGTCATGTGACTGACAGTCTGTAGACATCAGAGGGAATGATGGAGATGAAGAGAAGATCACTGTAGGTCTTTGTATCTTTTCTGTGGCACTCATAGAGACAGTCATTTTGTTTGGGAATGTATGAAGACCTCCATCAGACAACTTGGTAAGACTGTTTCGTTGAATGTGCAGATCTGTCCATGACTGGACAGCACGGAAAGGGGTGGAGGTATCCAAAGGGAGAACACTAGGGAAAAGGGTGTGTTTTGAGTCAGTCACGTAGGGAACATCCTTCCTGTGGACAATGTGAGAGGATGGAGATGAAGACATCTGGACAGAAACAGAGCGGCTTGATGGCTTAAGATTGGGGGATGTGGAGAAGGATGAAAATGGAGCTAGAGCCAAGGAGGTATCTGAGGGGACAGTTTGCTTTGTGAGTGAAACTTCATTTGTTAATGAAGCTGAGCCTCTAGGCAACAGATTATTCTCAGGATATGCATCTGAACTCTCAAGGCTGTCTGACTCTCCAAGTACAGGGGTCGCACTGGAAACCTGGATGGGTTCTGCCCAGTAGACTTGCCCTTCAGTATCAATCCGCTGAAAAAATGCATCCACATCTCCATATTCACCTTCTGAGCCATCCACTGAGGTTTCAAACACCAGATCTAAGCTCTCAATCTCGATCAGATCAGACGCCTCCACTTCAGTTCTGCTGTGTGCCTCTTGACCTCTTGCTTCATCATGTAAAACTAAATGACTTCTGGCCAACTTATTTTCTGTGTTATCAATTTCCACTTGAAAGATTTTGCTAAACTCTTCCTGTTTGGTTTCAGCTGAAAGCTCATGCAAACTACAGGAGGGGACCTGTGGACCTATTTCTGTTTCGTAACATACTTCCTCAGAGACTAATCTAGAACCTTCTGACAGACCTGCAGAACTCTCTGTATCTGAGATATAAACAGACTCTTGAGTCTGCACAGTGTAAGAATGTCTCTCATCCTCTCCCTCTCCTTTTTCATTCCTCTGAAGGGTATCCCCTAAGTCCACAGAGAGGTGATCAATCTTAATATGAATAACATCTTGGACAGGAGAGGCTGGAGCAGGGTCTGTGTTATAATCATGAGGACATGGTCTGTCCTGTTGAAAGATGGACTGCTCTGGCTCTGTCAGGTTTGAAATTCTTCCAACAGCTGGGTCTATCAGACCATCTGGATTGTGCGAGGGTGACGACAAAGCAGGCTGACAAACTGGAATGGCTTGGTTAGGAGAAAGGCAAGGCAGTGTGGGACAATCCTCATTAGACTTAGAGGAGCCCAGAACAAGAGAGGATGGAGCTGAGAGATCTTCCTGGTCTAAGAAAAAGGAGAGAGAAGATGGTGTTTCTTCCTCTTCCTTTTGTGTATCAGTAGGTGGATCAGAGATGCCTGTTCCATCTGACACAGCATCTTCTGGACACTTTAAGGGGGACTCAATTGTTGGGGGAGAGGCTAAAGAGGATGGATAATGAAAATCAGGTAAAGAGGGGGAAGGGAAAACCTCAGTTTGTTCTGACTGGGTGTCTCCTCGACCCCCAAAGAGGTGGTCAGACTGTGTTGTAGATGTAGCTATTGAGACAGAAGATGAACAATTCAGATTTGGGGAAGAAAAGGGAAAGAGGGCAGTTTCAAACTCCTCTGACCCTCCAATCACTGAGGCATCCTGAATGGGGGAAGATGTAGGAGGGAGTAAGGTAAAGGAGGCAGGGAAAGGGAGAACTGAAGATTGGGAGTGAGTTAGGTTCAGCAACTTAGGTGAGGAAAAGTGGGGAAGAGGATACTCACACACCAATGCAGGCAAAGAAGCAGGAGGATTAGATGGAGACTGATTCTGATCTGGTGGTGTCTCCATCTCTGAACTTTGCAGGTTAGATTTTGGGAGACCCAATGAGACAAGAGATTGGTCAGGGGGGACTAATGGAGGTTCTAGTGAAGTACATGGTGAGGAAACAAGAGATTTATCAACAGCAGAAGAGATGAAAGATGAGGTAGGGGGAAGAGTAGAAGGAGCGGAAGGAGAGCCTGGCCTCTCACTGCTTTGGCTGTCAGTGCACCCTCCTGACTGGCCTGACAGAGCCTGCAACCAAACACACAACACAGACAGTTAAACAGCAGGACACATTAAATGTTCTATACATGATGTACATACTATATAGAATTGGACTTAGTCATAAATAAAGTCATGAAGTTGGGGGGCTTTGAGACAAGCGTAAGTGAGGAGACCTTAAAGAGATCAGGTCCAGGTGACGGCAGCTGAGGGAGGGAGGGGATGAAAGGCTCTTCTAGAAAACCACTGCTGTCTGACTGGCAGCTGTTGGTCCGTATCATACTCCGTACTGCTCACACACACATGAGGAAGGCAAGGAATAGGGAAGGAAGGACAGCCCATTATAATCAACTTAACAACATCCAGTGTATCTAGACCTAAACAGTTTGTGAAGGTTTTAAAGCAAGAGCAACATTTTGGGAATGTGGTTATATTCTTTCTGACAAATAGGCACACTCAATAGTGAAAGGAGTTCTCAGATACTTACTTTACATAAGTAAAAGCACAGTACAATGATGTAAAAGTAAAGTCCTGCATGAAAAGTCCCACTTCATAAGTATTAGCAGCAAAATCTTTGGAACGGACTTGGCTGTCTGAGTATCGGCGGTGGAAGAAGTATTCAGATCCTTCACTTATGTAAAAGTACTGATACAGCAAAAGTCCTGCATTAAAAATCATTCTTATATCTGACTGATATAATATTATATATGATATATGATCATTAGATTATTAATACTAAGGCATCAGTGTTTAAGCAGCATGTTACTGTTATAACTGCTAGAAGTGGCGCTAGTCTGAACTACCTTATATACAGTCAGTTAATTCAATAGTTCCCAACCTAGGGGTCAGGGCCACCAAATGGTCGCCAGATATATCTAAGGGGTCAATAGATAATTGATGGTAGAGGAAAAAAGAACAAACAAAGTTCCGATACACAAATCTGTTTTCTTTTTTTTTTTTTTTTTTAACTTTTTCTCTAATCTTTAATTTTTGGTGAAATATTGGATAATTTGAACGTTTATTAAAATGAAACCATTTGAGAAGTTTAGAGGGAGAAATCACTATTTGGTGGAGCTGTTAACAACTCATAGACATGTGAAATGTGACTACAAACTAGTTTTTTTTAAGATGTCAAAAGTCACAAAGGCTGTAACAATCTTTAAAAATGTGTTGTATTTTAAAATCTTATTATATTATCCATTGTGTCAGATCTTAATCTGAAAAGTAACCAGTAACTAAAGCTGTCAAATAAATGTAGTGCAGTAGAAAATACCATATTTCCCTTCGAACTGTAGTGGAGTGGAAATACTCAAATAAAGGGCAAGTACCTCAAACTTGTACCTAAGTGCAGTACTTGAGTGACTGTACTTATATACTTTCCATCATTGTCGTGCCTGTGTGGCAGGTACAGAGAGGATAACACAAATATAGGTAAGAAATGTTAGCTTCAACCAGACCTGCTAACAGTCTTGTTTTCCCAGGGTTGTCCTGTATTTCAAGGACATGTCCCAGCACCCTCCCTTTTGTTGTAAGTTTTATTATGCTTGTCTGATGTTACCCAAGTTGCTAGATTGTCAATGAAAGACAATCTACACACATAACTCAAACACTACATACAATATCAACCCATCTGTTATTGCAATCTGGCTACCCTACAACCTTATTCAAGGGGCGTGTATGAAGCTGCTCTCTGTGCAGGCTGGTCAGCAACTGCCAAGTCGGCAACATATAATTACATTAAGTCCTTTTAGTGCATGTACCCCGGAGTAAGAAAGCTGCACATGCATACTTATACTCCCTTATACACACATACTTACCAGCATACAACAACGACAGACACATAAACTCTGAAGTAAATGCATTCACAGACGTACTTATAATAAACCTGGAGGAGATTATGTGTTTGGTTGCATGTGTCAGTGTGTCTTTGAGTGTGTGTGTGTGTGTGTGTGTGTGTCTGTTCGCATCATTACACTATTCTATGCATCTTAAAGAAAACTGAGACTATACATGCCCCCAGACACAGCAAGCGGAGCTCTGCACTCTCCTGGTGCACTCTTCTAATTAATATTATGTTCATAGAATAATATAAATGTATGTGTTTTGTACCACAGTGTTAAACTGCAGTATTTCTGTGATAAATTAACATTGATGTTTTGTCATAACATATATATAAATAAATCAGGTTATTTATTCATTTACTGATTTTTTACTATCCACAAAACCCCCACTGCAGAAGAGAAGGGGAGCATAAGGCAGGTAAACCAATAAGAACTTATTCTATCAAACATTAATAGTGTATCATTTACATTTTAGACCTAAAGTATGTAAGAGAAAAGTACAACTGGTAAAACAGCTTGCTCTGACTTTACAAAAACTAATCTTTACAAAACAATAGGTTCCTTCCACTTTCAGTGTCAGGGGCCACTGTGCCCTGGCACTTTGGTGCTCTGATCTTAATAATAGCACACAGGTTGGGCCTTTCTTCTGCTCTGCTCCGTTCTGCTGTCTGTCTCTGTGTATCAGCTGTATAAAAGCTGCAGGTCTGTGTGTCTGGTAGAGCTGAGCTTTGGCTGAGTGGTCAGCGAAGTATTCTGTGGTTGGGGAGACAAGGGTTCGAAAGCTAGTGTGGGAACCCTCATTTCTTAGCTCACTGGGGTTTGCAATAGTGAATTTTTTATCCTCTACAATGTGCAAATAATAGCTTGTCATCATTTTGAAGTCTGAGAAACCACATCTGAATTTCTCAGTTGAAAGACAGTGTTGCAAATAGTCTGTGAAAAAGCATACACTTTTGAACCTGTTTTGAATGTCCTTAAACCATAGCCTTTTTATACACATCTTTTCAATAATGCTAATGCTAATGAAAATGCTCACTGGCATGTTATGCTAATGGTTGCTTGGCTGTGTGATGTGTAGGCTCACATGAAATTTTGTTGGTTATGTGTGGTAGGAGGGGTTGGCTGTCATGTATTTTGCACCCTTGCTTGTTGTTATATTCTGCTACATGTACAGTTCATGTGATGATTTGATTATTTGTAGGGAATATGTGCATTTTGCTTAAAATTTTAGCTGTGTTTTGTTTTGGTGAAAACTCTCATTCTCTCGGTGCTGTTTGCTCATTGCAGGTTGAACTAACAACTTAATTTTTGTTTTCTTTGTTGAATTGTAATAGGTACTATTGGTACTTTTGTTGTGGCTTTTTGGTTAAATTAATCAGCTTTTGCTTTAGCAACATTCTTGTTTTTGTTCATTAACTTGGTATTAGAAAATGCTTGTGCTACACTGTGATGCGCTCTCATTGAGTGAATTCTTTTTATTTTAAGAGTGTGTAATTAAAAAGTTTGTAACACATTTTTGTGTTAAAGTGCAGATTAATCATTATCTTAATATGAAGGGTTCTCATGACACATAGTGTTATTAGCATTTTTTTTTCCTGTAAAAGTATAAGTTTCCTACCATGTTCAATGACTGCCCCCTCTACTGGGGGGCTGTTTTTTTTGTTCTGGCTACAGGGCTGTGACCCACCCAAGTTATCTGCTCCTCCAGCGTAGCTCCCTGTGACACTACTTTCGTCAAAACTGTGGATCTGGAATGAGATATGAAATAAGATAGAAATTAGTAAACTTTGCATGGGAAGTGGGTAGTAGCATGATGGTAGATTTGTTTCTCATATTCTGCCCCACTCACTTCAACTCTGTCTCCTAGAGATTCATATGCAGTCGCCTACATATGTGCTTTATTGACCTCCTCACTGTCACAATGTAATGTATCTTTCACAATTATAATGTAATAGTGAGGAGGTCAACAAAGCACAAAGCCATCAATTTTGACACTACTGATGAGTTTTGCATAATGTCTGATGTCTGCTGAGACTGTCCTCACAAGAACAGCAATAGCATTACTTGCTACAACCATGAGGTTATGTTCAACTGACAAAGCCCTGTAACAGCTGTGGGAATTATGAATCTGGTCTGACAGGAGCAAAGGAGGAAACGGTGTGACATTATTCTAAGGTGACAGAGGGAGGAGGTCAGGGTGGATGGGGTGATTCAACAAAATTTCAGACTTTAACATCAGTGATCACAGTTTGTTACCCCTTTCCTATTGACAGTCAATGCGGGTTTCTTTTAACTTCCCCAAATGTAAGAAAGTTATTATTATCATAAACCATGAAGACAAAGGTCCCCTAACTAGTAATTTTGACCCAGACTATGATGTGATGTTCCCTGGTTCATCTTGGGTTTTAATCTTGGATTAACGTGTGTTTCTCCTTCTTTAGGTGATGATTAGTGTAACCTGGAACAGGGCCATGGACTCTCAGCTGCTTTGCTGCTGCAGCTCTGCCTCTGCTGCAGCTCTCCCTGTTTCTCCCTTTAAGTCCACTGTTTGGTTTGATTATGTTACCTCAGTTATTAACTTTGCTTTTATGCACATCACACACTGCTGATTATCACACTCCACACTCTACATAACTAGTTAATACTTTATGTGGTTCAATTTGGTTTAATAAAATATCTTTTTGTTAAAATTTAACATTAATGTGTCTCCTTTTTGTTGTGGCTAATTGAAACAGGTCATTCAATTCAATTCAATTCAGTTTTATTTATATAGCTCCCATTCACAACAAAAGTTATCTCAGGGCACTTTTCACATAGAGTAGGACTAGGTTTTTCAACCATAATAGCAATAACAATGTGTTTTTGTGCCTAAACCTAAGCTCACCTTGACCTGTGATGTCACCCTGCTGATGTGTGTTTCAGATCAGAAAACACATATATGTGTCATTCTGGAGGGCATGGGTCAACAACATAATTTGTCATATAATTGAGGACTTGTGTCTTATGGTTCAAGTATTGATTTTTCCAATATTTAACCAAGACCACCATCCCTTTATAGATTTAATTGTTTTAATTTACCTAAACATAAGCATAAAAATAGAAATCATACATTAGGAGAAGATATTGGAGGTAAAACCATGGAAAACACTGATTGGGGCGGCTGTGGCTCAGGAGGTAGAGCAGGTTGTCCTCTAATCAGAAGATTGGCGGTTCGATTCCCGGCTCTTCCAGGTCCACATGTCGATGTGTCCTTGGGCAAGATACTTAACCCCAAATTGTTCCTGCTGTGCCATCAGTGTGTGAATGATTACTCTCCTCTGATGGACAGGTTGGGACCTTGTATGGTAGCCCCTGTACCCATTCAGCGTGTGAATGTGATTTGTAGTGTAAAAGCGCTTTGAGTGGTCTGAAGACTAGAAAAGCGCTATACAAGTACGGTCCATTTACCATTACAAATACACCATGTTAAATATGAACACACTGCACTTGAGTTCAATCGAAATGTAGCATTAAAAACGTGCTCATGGGCTTCCCTTTGAAAATCTGGGGATATACTCTATATGTTAAGTCTTGTACTCTTAACTTTTATTGTTTATTTACTCTTTTTAGTTAGTATTTAGTCATCACTTTATATTGTCTGCAACATTTATGATGATATTATATAAAACCCCAATGGTAATATACTTGGAATGGCAAAAAATAAAAATGAAAAAACATAATTGTGGATGATATATCAATGCAAATCATTGTAGGCACATTTGCACATTATAACTCAAGACCACATCCTGCTCCCTCTCACTAATTCCTGTGCCTCACTAAGCCAATCATCTGTATATAACTGTGTATATAGGTGTGTCTGACCATTTTCTCTCCTGTTTGTGTCGGTTCTCACAACCCTCCCCCTCAAACTCAGTGGTTAGTACTGTAGCCTCACAACAATAAGGTCCTGGGTTTGATCAAACCTAAATTCATAGGAAGAAAGCACTTTTTCTATATAATCATATAGTGAACAAATAGAATATTTGAAAGTAAAGACAGAAATCTTGCATGGTGAATTGGAGTACTTTGGACATTTTGGTAACCAATGGAATCTGTTGATCACTCTGACCACAGCTTCTCCTCTCCACGAGGAAATATGTTTCCAAGTCTACAGTGAGTAAGTGTTTGGTAATCAAGTTGTAATATTTTATATTATTCTGTTAATGGGACAGTTAGTGTTTTGCTTTTGATCAACTGTTGCAGTTGCAGTTCGACTTGCCTCTTCCATTTCAAATGATTCCCTAGCCTGCCCTGGACTCTTCCTCCTCTGTAAATAAATGTTGGCTGTCAGGGGGTAACCTTCCCTCAGGGGCCTTGGTCTGAGTGCTCCCTCTCGGACATTGAAAGAAGCCATTGAAGGCTTAGAGTCTGGCATAGCCGCTTGCTCCTCTACCAGAGGACTCAGACCTGCAGTCTCCTGAAGTCCAGGTTTGACGCTCTTTAAGAGGACTTTCTCATCTCCAAGGCTGGGTGGAAGCTGCAGTGACTCTGTTGAAGCACTGGGAGGAGATGTGGTAGGAGGTGTGGTTGGGTCCTGGGTGTTAAGGCCGTGGCATATTTGGCTTTGTGACTTCTTTGATGCTCGTCGAAGCAGCATGCCCATGCGCCTCCTCCTCTCCCGAGCCTCAGGGGCCAAGTCTTTCCCCAGTGGTGCTTTGAAAAGGGAGGAAGAGGAGGAAGATCCCACCAAGGAGGAAAAGGCTGTAGTTACCTGCTGGAGAACTTCCAACTGTCTAAAACGATCTGAAGGTGATAGAGGAGAAGAGAAAAGATGAGGATTTGAAACAGGTCATGGAACAAGTAACTCACTGAAACCAGTGTCTACATTATTATCTACTTACTATGCCAGACCTGACTTTTCTAAAATCATGATATTTTACTAACAACTACTTGTTAGTAGTAACCAACCTAATCCAAACATTAAATGAAAAACACAAGCACCCCACCCCACCCCTCAATTGTAATTAATTGTAAATTATTTGTTGTTGTTGCTAGTATAAGTTATGACACATCCATATAACACTTTTAAAACTGTGTGCATAATAAAAACCCACTACAATTAAAATCATTAAAAGAAAATTTTAACAGAAAAAAATTAAAACAATTTGCCTGTACATGACGTGCATTCTGTATATTAGACTTCAATGTATTGTATGTACATGTGGATATTTTTGCCACATGATCTCTAATTAATTATGTCAGTTCCTGCAACCATCTTTGAAAATGTGAACCTGTTGCTGATCATATGTTGAGTGAAACTAAGGAAGCAACATGCACTTGTGCTCTCACAAATTTGTACACCGTGTTTACATGCTACATTCAGTTGATGTGGGCATTCCTTGTGTTTGCTGTGATCCTTATTTACACTGGGGTCCATGTATGTGTATCTCTGTTTTTCCTGGTTTGGTCCAGGCCCCTTGGTTCAAATGGAGGGAAATCTTGATGCTCCAGCACACAATGAAATTTTGAACAATAGTGTTCTTATAACTTTGTGTCAACAGTTTGTGTTTGGCCCTTCCCTGTTTCATCATGAATGAAATGACAATGTGCACAAAGCCAGCTCCATAATGAAATGGTTTTCCCAGTTTGGTGTGGAAGAACTTGACTGGCTTATACAGAGCTCAGAAGTCAACCCCATCTAACACCTTAAGGATGAACTGGAACACTGACTGAGAACCAACCCTCATAACATCAGTACTGGACCTCAATGATGATATTATATTTAATGGATCAGTATGTAGGATTTAGTGGCATCCAGCGGTGAGGTTGCAGATTTCAACTGACTGAATACCCCTCCCCTGTCCTGTTTGGTTTGTCTATTCTGGGCCATTGTAGAAACACAGCTTTACAACATGGCGGCTCTGTGGAAGGGGACCCGCTCTCACTTCCTATTTTCATGTGAGTTAACACTAATTAAAACATACTTATTGGAGGGCCTCAACCATGGGGTCACACAGAGAGAGCCTACATGAAACATGGAAAGCCTGACCATGAGTTGCCTCCTTTCCTTTGTCTTCCCCTGAGACAAAGGTACAGCGCCAAACAGTGCTTAACAGACAATGGGAGTCCATTGCAAACTGCATTTCCACACATGCTTCGTGGTTTTCACACCTCAGCAGGGGACAGGCAACCTGCAGTCTCTGGCGGAGAAGCTCCTGCACAGCGGAGCGTCCTGATGATGCAGCCATGATATCACCACTCCTTTTTAAATCAAAGCACACCTTCGAAACCTTGCATCCAAAGTCAACTGAGCTCCTGTGCAAGTATTTCCACTTTCTGAGGACTCCCCTGTAACCAGTGATTTCTAAAAGTTACCTGCGGAAGTAAGAAACTGAGTTTCTTAGGAAACGCGGAACTTGTCTGCCCCAATCTTCGTCACGAATCCACTCTGTTTTCTCCGCCACGCCACCAAGGATCTGCCTGCTGTGAGATTTGCTGACAACACGAGCAGAGAAGCGCTCCCTTTTGGCAAATGTGCCCTCATAAATAATAGCAATCCGCCTAAGAGCAAGCGCACCTGGCTCTTAAAGGGAATGGGAGATGACACTGTGATTGGTTCATTGCATGTTATGCCGAAAACACACCCATGATTAATGAGGAGACTAAGTACAACCCCTTTGAACCATGCGCCTGGCGCATTGACCATTTTTCCGCTGTTAAAATAGCAAACGTGGGTTTGGACACACCCTAAATGCAATTGCGCTATGCGCTTTAGACCCTGCGCTTTAGATTGTTAAAATAGGGCCCTTTCTGTGTTTGTGCCACCGTGAGTGTGAAAGTAAATTGCTTTGTCAATCAAAACCAGACAACGTGTGTTATATGCCGTCCGTACACGCTCTTTGTGGACAAAGGAACTGCTTCCCCCCCCCACAATCGCTTTCCTTCCCTCCTCTGTCTTGCAACTAACATGCACACACATACACACACCGACACCCTTTTGGCACATCTGATGGTTAGACAGTGTCAGACAAAGCGTTGCTTGGGGCTTTTTGCCACTTTTTGCCCTTGTGTTTGGATCCAGCTGTTTTCAGGTGGCTCCTTTGGGCTGCTTGATGCTGCTTGCTGGTTCTTGTCACTTTCCACCATGCTGGTGGAAAGCTTGCAGTTTGCTGGTCTGAAGATGTGACTCAGAGCATCTCTTGAATTTGGAGTCATGAGTTGAGCGTCAAGCATAGGAGAACTTTTGGGAACTTTTTAAGCATGGACCGGCCGACTCACTCATCACCACTAGATCCAGACTCCAGCTCCTCACCCCAGCAACAGACTCCATTCTCAACAAGAAGCCACCCCAGGGAACAAGCAAGTATTCATACAAAACCTCCGTCAACTTGCTTAAACCTTGGTGCTTTCATGACTGGTAATTGCAACTAGCAATTTGGAACTAAGCTGTGGTACTGTTGATTTGACTTGCTGCTTATCAGGTAACAGTCACTTCATCTGTTTATCAGGTTCATTACACAATAGATAACTCAGCGTCATGCATAATGAATTTTTCACCAGCCATAGCCTCGTGTATCAGTTTACCTTTTGTGTCTTGTTTGTAGAATGTTGTAGCATTAAGTACTTGTAGCTGTAGTATTAGTAATAAATGTGTGTTTAACTAAGGTGACCTTGTTTGTATTTTATTGTGCTTGCATCTCAGTCACTTAACCTTAAAAGACCTATACCCTTGCAAAATCATAATTGCGATTAATAACAATCATAATTCTAATAGACCTCTCTTGTGTGCCCAGCAAGGAGGACTATTTCCGTATTATTAGACATACTCTAATATGTGTTATGTCACTGGACAAATAATTTCATGTTGGAGTTGTGCACAATAATAATTCATAATTCCCCATAATACCATAAAGATATTTGAGTGCACAAATTCCTACATCACAGATCAAAAAGTATAAAAGATATTAAAAAAAAGTTGAATACAAATTTAATAGCTGACAACTTTGTGAACATTTTAAGGTTTGAATGAAGTCTGTAGCTCAAAGTATGGCGAAGTAGTTGAAGCTTGAATATGCCCCTAAAATGTGGACCTTTTTTGACCCCTCCCCATTCAGTTCCTTTGGGAATTTTTTTACAGTTTTTTGCGGCTTATGTCGCGAAAAATTTCGATATCTTCACCAAAAGTCATAGCACACCATTCCCAAATGAGCCGCACATTTTGATGTATAATTCATATGGGTTTTCTCAAAGCTGCAGGACTAGTTACGCACCGAAATTTTGTACGGAAGAGGAATAATAAGAAGTGGAAGAAACATGACGAATAACAATACGCTCCATTGCTATTGCATAGCTATGGAGCGTAGTGACTCGTGCAGTGCCCGTGTCACTAATTATGAATCATTGCTAATAACCAAACACACACCTACCCATTCCCAACATTATGAATATTATTATTCATTTCTGCTAAGTTCCTCTGCTAGATGCCACTAAACTCTAAACATTGAGCAAATCCCTTTAACCAGGTTCCAACATCTTGTAGAATGAGACATGAAGGATAAACAAAGTGCATGATGCCAGTATTGAGATGGCATGGTAAATATTGTCATGCATGTATCACATGCTTGAAATACTTTCCACACATGTGTAACACTGGTCATAGTGCTAAAACTGTGACTTACTGCTCACATCTGGGTTCTCCAGGTCCAACCGGTTCTTCTGGGCCTCCAGAAATACCTGCAGGTTTATTCCTCTTGCCTGAGACTGATGGTTGATGAATCGAGCTGGGATGCGACCAGAGAGGTCAGGTTCATCACAACCGAAGCCCAGATCCAGCAAAACTTCCTCTGGGTCATCATTCCACAGGTTGAGTATGTCCATTACACTGCCAACAGGAGAAGGGCCAATGTAGCATTACTCATACATGAATGCCTCTCACTATGTATATACACTAATAAAATTTCATCTGATGTGTGAATGAGTGAGTGAGTGAGTGAGAGAGAAAGAAGTATCTAACCTGAGTGGTCCAGAATGACCTGAAGTTGCTGAGCTGAAGCTGTTCCACCTGCTGAGTGCTGGACTTGACCTGCTCCGCCTAAACAAGTACAATACACAGCAAAGTCTTATACGTAGACTGATATTGTAACCCTTTGAATGCCTCATATCACATTTGTATCGAAAAAGGTATATTATCCCATAATACCTTCATGATTGATTGATTGACTGATTGGTTGATTGATACTTTATTAATCCCCAAAGGGAAATTCAAAATGATGTTCAAGTTGGTTTCATCATGAAGTAATTTGTCTCCATGCAAACAGTTTTGACAGTCTAATGATTAAGATCAAATTGTAATTGTAATTGTAATTGCCTTTTAAAAGCAGTAAATCATATATGATCTTCTATGTTTTTCTGATAACACTAAGATCAACAATGAATGTATTCTACTAACAAGTATTGTGTGTGTATTAAATCCTGATATTAAGTACCTTACTTCTCTGCCATTGACCTCCATTGCTGATCAAAAACTATTAATACACATCAAAGAGCCACACTGTTGTACTGGGTGACATGTTCCTTCATTACCACGAACACACACACTGTAATTTATTTTGACTCCAACACACACTATAATGCTTTCACAAATACTTACTAGAGCACCAAATATGGATTAATCTACTGCTGAAAGTAGTCCCCGACAATGTAATATTTTCTTGTGTTTGTGTAATGTTTGCTGAAGACTACAGTGACCAGCTGTTATAGGAAATTACAGAACCTAGGGTAGGGAACTTGTATAATATTGAGAAAAAGATCAACACATTGTTGGTTTTATTTTTTCCATGGGATTTGTTGACAATAAAAAAGACAGAATTGCAGCCTTAATTTATTAATGATTGATTAATCTTAGTTTGAATTAAAGCTGCAAAAAGTGTTGGTTGGGACCTCGCACTCTGGTCCGTCAGGATCAGAAAATGAGTGATATTTCTTACAAGTGTGGTGTGCTTTTATTTTGAAAGTTTTATTGAAATGTGTACTGTCAGGTGTGTAGAGACAATGAGTAACTGCAGTTGGACACAGAAAAAATACTCATATATTTGAATGGAGAGTGTGCGAACCCACACCTTTTCGAACATTTAATGTCACATGTGTTTTAGATACAAACTTAATTTGAACTTTAAATGAATCAGGAGACTTGAATTTACATGTTTTCTATCTTTTACTGTTTTTAAGATATTAGAGTGCAAGTTTTAAAGTATTTTCTTGCTCCTCCTGTGATTTTATAATGAGTGTGTATTGCGGAATGTTTCACAGCACTGAGGGGGTGACATCACCAGGGGCAGTTGGACAGCAGGATTTTAGATAACGCTTTTTGTGAAATATCTTCATAAATCCCGTGAGTTTGACATATAGTTTAGACATCAGAACCAATTGTTTCACGCAAAATCCATGTTTAGAGATTGCCTCCCCATTGTCTTACATTGTAAGGTGCAATGTGGCACTTCAACTTTTAGGGCTTACAAAATCTACACTGTTCGACTTATTACAAAGTTTTTAATAGCTTTTGCTCAGCACAGTGTCAGAAGTCATATATCAAAGTTTGAAGTTGATACCATTAAAGTATCAAAGTCTTATTTTGAAAGTGAGATTGCGGAATTCCTGTTGGATTTAGGTCAAGGGTGTCAGTGTATGCTTTATAGGTCTTGATGAGACAAATAATTGAGTTTTTATTTGATCTCTCTATGACAGGCCATGGTGGCCATATTAGTTTTTTACATTTTATCAAATTTTTGACCAGACCTGATTGTGCTGAATCACACACAAAATACAATAGGGTCCTTGCCCCTTAGCCGAAGACTACTGTTGTACAGTAGCCTTTGCCTTTTGGGCTTGGTCCCTGATTAATCATTGTGGGTTAAACCTACCAAGAGCTTAAATTTAACAGTGCAGTGATTTTTAAACATCAAACTATAAGATTAAGAACTTATTGTGTTGCAGTAACATGGTCACTGCCATCTTTACCATCTTTTGACAATCAATTGGCTGATTATAACCAATCTTAACTAATACAACTTTCTGAAACTCATTCTGCTGCTGCAGTGTTCAAAACCAACTTCACAGCCTCGCCCTGTTAGAGAAACTGCAGCCCCCTATCCACAGTGCACAAGATGCAACAGGTTGAATTTCAAAAGTTGAAGATGGATCTTCAATACATATTTTGAATAACAGCTATTGTGTACTCACATTTTGCTCATGGTCTTTGTTGATCAGAACTGTCGCTAACCTGTTTTCCTTGTTCTTTTGTACTTATCCCCTCTGCCCTTAGTGATTCATATTTTCTGTACAGCTGCCTAGCATTGTCATAACTTTCCTCTGATCTTTTCCCTTTTTATGCAAACTGTGCTGTGTGTGGTGCAGAGGGGGAAGATGAAGCTTATTTGCTTGGTAAATATAACTTGTTGTCACGTGTCTAACTATATGTTCAGGTCCTGAGGCTGTTATCACAGCTGTTGTCACAGACTGACCGCAGAAGTATATGACCTTTTCATATTGTTTAAAAATTGACCACAGAATATGGATTCATTCTAAATACATATAAAAAATAAAGATGATATGATGATATGTAACACTTTCTATCATAGAAAGACATAACACTTTCTATGGAGCTCATATATATATATAAATAAACACATTACTCTGTCCACTTTGCATGAAAGGTTATCAGGTCTCCTCAACATAATGGAGCCAGATTATCATTAACGCCTTCATGACAGCTCATTGTTTGCTTCAAGTGAATGTTATGTAATGCCATATGCTTATCTTTATAAAGTGTTCATAAGTATATTATGTTTCAGCCCTCACACACGCACACGCACACACACACACACACACACACACACACACACACACACACACACACACACACACACACACACACACACACACACACACACACACAAATTCCACTCATTATATATCAACCCTTTCAATCCATAGCTGGAAAAAAATGCTTTTGCATTTTCATTTTCTTCTCTGTGTCTCACTGAAAACAAAATGGTTATGTGAATAAGTTTACAATAACCAATAAATAACTATTTACAGTTTCTACATAGACAGGACCAAAGTTAAGTGAAACTAAACCTTATGTACACCTTACTTGGATCACCATAATGACATGCAAGGAGGGATTACAGCCAGCCAAGCTTGTTATGCTTTTAAGGAACAGGGGTAACTGATATGATGCCTGACAGTGAGGAACATTTAGCCAGTTCACACATAAGCCTCAGTCATACAGTGAGTGGAGCTGAACTGGACTGGACTGAACAGGGCCCTGCTCTTCAAATGTTATCTTGAATAACAAAGGCAATCGAATACAGAGTTGACACCATGATAAGCACTGTTTCCACACTTTCATCACTATTAAATAAGTAGATATTACCAATAATTTATGGAAAAATTACCAGTGTCGTTGCTATGAAAATGAAACCATATTAAAACATCTCATAAAGCAGCTTTAATTGCATAAATGTGTATCAACAAAGTGACTTCTGTGGTTAATCTCTTTTACATTTTAGTGTTTCAATGTCATATTAAAAGACGTATGTCTTGGCTCCATTGGTCCTCCAACAGTCAGAATCTTTTAGTCAGAATCTTTTAGTTAGTTTTAGTACATTTGGAAAGGCTTATTTTATTATATATTTTATCATGTATGAATAAAGGCACCTCTTCATCATGAAAATGTGATTGTGATAATTATACCAATACATCATAATGATTTGTCAATAATTCTCATGTTCTTATCTAAAATCATAACTATATCAACATTGTTTCATTATAATAATGAGAACGCAAGACATTTGTATATGAAAACTGAGTTCTTGTTTTTAGGGTTAATCCTAAAACATCTTGGTCATCCAGCTAACTGTTAATAAAACCTGCACTGTCTCTGGTTTGGTTGCAAGGGCTTGTTGCCATGACAACAATTCCAGATTAATTTTAAGCAGCTTTGAAGAACCAGAACATTCATGTCAAATTGTCATTGTTCTAATCTGGATAACCCAGTTATCCACATACGAAGAACAGGGTTCCAAGTTACATTTAATATTGTGATCTGTTTGTTGACAGATGAAATCTAACCAAAAGCCTCAAAAGTGAGTCTGTTCTCAGGAAGTCTCTTGCCTCAAGTCTGTACAGGATGAAGTAAACTAGCAGCAGCAGAGACAGAAAAGTTCCCATCACAGGGTTGACATAAAACACTTTCACCTTTGCAAAAATAAACCTCTTCAAACAAGAGTTTCAAATAAACCTGAAATTATGGTGTATAGATTTTACACCTTAAAACTGACTGAATCTTTAGACTACCACAGTCAAATAATTTCCCCTTTCAATCACTGGTATCAGAATATCCATAAATAACTGCATTTCCTACAATAGATAACTAACAGTTGTGAAAGAATTCCAGAACTGTACTATGTAATGGAGTTATCTCATTCTGCACTGCTGGCTGTTAGTCTGTAATTCCAAGAAGATGGGATCAAGAAGAATAGAGCTGTCCTTACCGCAGAAACTCCTGGACTGTCCTCACTCCCTGTTTACCATATAAAGACGCTGCAGGGGAGAAAAGTCATGTTATCTGGATGTGGAGGCAAACAGGGCAGCTGTGGAGCCATACATGATACAAACTCAGAGGGAAAACATTAGAGGGAGAAAAGAACACTGAATGAAAAAAGGAAGCAACAGCACAGGGAAACATTTCCTTGATTTTCTGCTGGTTGAAAGTCAGTACATCCTGTCCAGGTCTGGTGTCAAGGCTCCTCAAGCTATATTAGGCAAGTGTTTCTCTGTTCTCGCCCTCCCTCCCTCTCTGTCTTTTTTCTGTTTGGGTTTTGGCAGTCGCCTCTACCTCCCTCTTCCAGGCTGGGACTCCATTTGAGGCTGGCATGATGTCAAGTACAAAGTGCTGTTTCTCCCTCTGTGCTACCAGGTATTTTTTACACAGACCATTTCTGTCAAACCCTCTGTGAGAGATTTATCAGTTTAAAAGAAAAAGAACAACCAAAAAACAACTCCCTAGATAATTGCTGTTGCCAGCTGTGTGCTGGTCCACAGTGCTCTGATCTCCTTTAAGTGCCGTGTCATTTGCTCTTACATAAGACAGGACACAAATACAAAGGTAGGGCAGCTGATCCCTAACAGGTTGAATTGTATCTGTTGAATTTAGAGAGGAAGTGTTGGCAGTGCAAATTCCTTTGATGAAACTGAGAAACACTTATCTTTTCTGCTGAATGTACTCCAGTCGATGTAATCAGCAGAAGTTTCTACTTAATTCTTGCTGACTCTCTTCATCGACTTGCTTAATTCACAGGTCTACAAACATCACACTGACACTGCTGGTTTCTGTTTGCCAAGCTTTACTCTTATATGCTCAAAAACCGGGTCTCCTACAAAATATGTTTATGCTCTTCTTATTTACAGCATGCTTAAAATGAAGTACTTATATCATCTGACCACTTCTAAAAGCAAGTGTTTATACCTGTTCTGAATGTCCACACTTGAAACAGGGCAAAAAGGTCATATCCTCCTCCCTGTTGTAATTGGTTGTACACATGAAAGTGACACACCTAGTAGCCTGGTTGTACAGAAGCAAATAAGGGTCTTTAATATTTTGAGCTTGTGAAATGGTTAGTGAATGTGTAATAAAGTTTAGCAGCTGTAGAAACTATGCATATAATTGTACACGTGCAAAAAAGTTTTGTGCAAACAGATATAATTTGTGTAGAAATGTTTCATAGCCGTAGAAATATTTTGTGTATGTGTCATTAAAATTTTAAAATTTTATTTCCTACTTTTGTGTGTGAGAATGAAGTTACATGAGAGAAGGAAACACACATTTCTTACTTGTTTATGTGACACTGAAGTTACAAGCTACAAATTCCAAGTTACTAGTACAAATTTTGACCATTTCTGATTGGTCAAATATAGAGTCAATCCGTCCAATCAGAGGGCAGATGGTTCTGTTGCATTCAGTCCCCTGCACGTCCTGAAATTTAAGACTGACAACAATGTGGGCTCTTCCATGACCCAGGTGGGTTTAAGTGTACTTTAGGATGCCATAGATAACAATAGTAAACATTTAATGTATTGTTTACTTAGCTTGCAGTTAGTTCACTGTTATTGTAAAGTAATGCAGTGTTACCAAAGTAGCAGCATCAATGCAGGCAAGGAACTTTACAAAGTGATGGCAAACCAAGAATGAGACATGTACCATAATTGCACACTGTTAGACATGAACACTGGCTCACTCCATTCTATTTGCAATTTTGTGGATTTAGGATAGTTTAGTTCCTGTGAGATTACAGAAGCTCTACTGTAAATTTAAAGATAACATCAGGTTCAATGTTACTCGCTTACTAAGATAAAGTTAGCATTAGCTTTTATCTAAGGTAAGGTTGCTGGTAAAAGTAAACCAGTAAATTAGCATTAAGTTTATTATATTTTCTGCACTGCGATTGGTTTAGATTTTAATCTTATTCTGTTTCTTGGCACTGATATTGAATTGGGTGTGGGTGCTTCTATGATCTGACGGTCTGGTGGAAGTATGAGCAGTGGACAGGAGCACATCAGGTGCTGTGAAAAATGGTGCAGAGGTGTCAATGATCCTAGCATTAAGGATCCTCGGTGTGTTGGTAAGAAATGCAGGGAAATACCGACAGCTACCGAGAGGAAATGCTACAACCAATGACTAGAGAAAATTGCATTGCTGCTGCATATGGAAGCACATAATATTCCAGGAGGGAGTGTTGCACAGAAGATCAGGAAACAGCTGACCTGCCAGACACAGCAGAGGATAACCAACAGTATTTGCATGGCAGTGTGGAACTCTTGGTCCAGGTCACACACTTGCCATCCCAAATTCCTGTTTTTGGAGAGTCACAGAATATCCCGTGTCACAGAAAGCACAGTTTCATCTGCATGAGAATGTAGCTTTCATTTCAATTTTTCAATTGGAAATAGTTAAAGGTGCTCTATACTGTAAATAGGCCAGTTAGGTAAATATTATTTGCTATATAATATTTATTGTGCTATTGTTTTACAATAAAGTGACTACAGTGAATTGTATCTGAACAACAAACAATACATGTTTGTTACACCATTGTACTATTTAATATTTTTACTAGACCCTCACCTTCAGTTAGAGTAATGGCATGGCCAAATCAATTAACATGCAGTCTTTAAGAGGCTAAACAAAAATGAATTATCACTTTTTACAGTTGTAAGAATTTATTTGGCTCAAGATAAATTTTTTACAAAAGGCTGGATTATAAGTCACAAATATAAATGCACAGCTATATAGAGGGTAATGTAATATGTCAGATATGAAGTTTGATGTGGTGACTGTTGATACTTCACAGATGGTCTTCATCTGATGCAGGAGTAAACCTCTGTCTCTGTGGCCTCTAAAAAAATACAATAAAACATTTCAAAGAATCCACATATTGAATCCCTGCAAGAGAAAAAAAAGAAAGGTTACTTTCTGGAAACAATAATTAACAGATGCGGTCTGTATCGTTTTGAAATGTTTCAGAAGGCAGCACTGACAGATTGGCTAGAACTGACACTCATGCCAAATAGATTAAATGGATGAACAACATTCATATTTTCTATATATGACTTAAGTGTAACAACCACCTGTAACCTCTGACCACTGCTTCCATGCCCACTAGTACAACACTTCTGGAAAGAAATAACTACTAAACTATCTGTTCTTAGGGTGTAACATTTCCCACTGTGGATACTAGGATAGTTGGACATAATTCACACATCACATAAATAAATCACTAAATAAATCACTTGTCTTGTACAAAACATTTACAAAAGCATTTTACTAAATTGGAAAAACAGAAAACAACTCATCATTTCACAGTGGTTAAATCTTTTAATAGAACAGATAACTCTGGAAGAAAACTTAGCCCTACAAAAAAATCAGTCTGACCTATTCAGTGAAAAGTATTCAAAACTTCTCAAATCTCTTGAGTTGCTGGTGAGCTAATGTCACAATAACCTCAAGCAAACAACATCCGTGTACATTCACATACAGGATCATGCACACACACACACACACACACACACACACACACACACACACACACACACACACACACACACACACACACACACACTTGAAAATACATATACCCCATAGACACACACACCTACACACATGCTTACTAAAATAAGAAAATCTGAGCTAAACATGCTGTTTTTCCCTTCTCTCTCTTTTTCTCTTTTTGCCTCCCGGTTATATTGTTGTTGTTATTATTGCAGCTGTATTATTGCCCCCTCCCACCACCCCTTTTTCTTTTGGTTTGTTTGAGTCTAGTTCTCCCTCTTGTCTTGTCTTGTACTGTGTCATATGTGTCTCCATGATGGTCACTTAATTGCACAAAAAAGCAATAAAATAAAAAAAACACACCTCTTGCACATCAGTGGTGTCAGTGACACCACTTTCATGCATGTCGTGCCTCCTGCTGATCTTGGTCTACAATGGCTCCTGAGTGGTCGAGGCTGGAACAGTAAACTGTTAACCAAGCTGATCATATGGCCTTCTGCATCAAAGTTGTGGCATCCTAGGCCTTGATAAAACCTGATAAATGTTATTACCATGACTTTCTGAACTTTTGGGATGGAACTGTATCCTTTGGTCTCCTTCAGTATCTGGAATATGAGAATGACAACTCATATCTACTAGCAAATGGGTGTTATGATCAGTTCACACAAAGCTTCAGATATGTCTGCTAATACAGTGCTGCTTCTTACGGATGTATTTAGGATCTACACACACAGAGGTATTAGAACGATCTTATAAATAAAGCTTCAACATCATCAACGCCAATGCAACATGTCATAGTCTACAATTACATCAACTGTTGATCCATCTGAGGATACGACTAGCTTGCTCAGGGCAATGTTTCTCAGAAATATGTTTTAATGGTCAGCTTAGCAGTGCTTACAATATTAAATCAAAGATTCAAAACCAGAGTGATGGTAATACAGCTGAGTGATTGGTTTGCCTTCAGCTTAAAAAGTTCCTTGCCATCATTGATTACATTACTGTTGTATTCTGGATACATAAAGCAGCCTTCCTGATCTTGAAAATATACATTTGGGCAAGTACAGTACCAGTGAACTAACTGCAAGCTAAATATACAACAAATTAAATGTTTACCATTATTATCTACGGCATCCTCAAGTACAATTAAACTCACCTAGGTCATGGGAGAGCCCACACTGACCGTCATGCATCTTAAAATTCAGGATGCACAGTGGGATGAACACAATGGAACCATCTGCCTTCTGATTGGACAGATTGACTCTACGTTTGACCAATTGGATTCAGCTGTAAAAACAGGGTCAAAAATCATACTTGTAACTTGGATTTGTAGCTTATAACTTCAGTATTGCATACACAGGAAGGAAATGTGTGTTTCTGTCTGTCATGTCACTTCACAGTTGCACACAAAGGTAGGAAATTTGTGTGTGCATCTTTCAGACAATCTTTTGAAACATGCAAATTATATCTGTGTACACAAAACTTTTTCAAGCAGACAATATTTCTACAGCTGCAAAACTTTATTGCACATTCATAAACCATTTCACAAGCTCAAAATATTAATGACCCTTATTTGCCTCCTTAAGTGTCAAGTGTCAAATTCCTAGAAGACAAGGTTGGTGAGCAGTCTATGCTTGAAATGCTATCTGGGTGGGCACAATAACACACTTCCAGTTAAACCTGTGTTGGGGTCAAAGTGCATCAACCAACCTTCCTCATGACCAGGGTTAGACACAGGCCTGACACAGGTTGGCTTTTACATGAATGGGTTAGGCATGGATTACCATACAGGTTCCGGATTGGTTGTACTGTGAGGTGTAAGAGTATGATGTCAGAATCAGAATCAGATTTATTGCCAAGTCAGTTTGCACATACAAGGAACATATTACTTAAAAAATACAAGGCAATGTAATCTTCTCGATCACATCTTTGCTTTAAGTTGACTGTAGAGCACTACTTGTTGTAGACATTTTTCATGTTTTCAACAACATAAACAATATAAATTTAACCACAGTAACATACAATTACATACCTGCAGCAGAAGTATGAATTTTCATGTGGGAACCCCCTGCTCCCCCATGCCACTCTGCCTCTGGTGAGGAGTGAGGACCCTGCACCCTCCTCAGTATAAATAGACTAGAGACTCTGGCAACTCTCTCTCTCTCTCTCTCTCTCTCTCTCTGTGTGTGTGTGTGTGTGTGTGTGTGTGTGTGTGCATGCTGGTGTTGGAAGATGCACACTTATGGATAAACCAATAGCTTGTTTTCCTAAATGGTAAGTTTGGCAGGGTCTGCTTGTAAAGAATCCCAGCTGAGTATGACACCTTACAAGTCCAGGACAAGAGGTTGTTTACCTTCTACACCCAGAGCCAGGTCATCATCGATGCTGGGCTTCCTCCTCAGAGGCTCTGCAGGGGACACAGAACACAGCGACATGAGAAGCAGAAAATATTATAAGCCATAGCACAACAACATTTCAGCAGGATGGGCTGACATTTATAAAACATATCATTGGAATGTCAGAGGTGACACCAGGAGATATGAGGAGAATAATCCTTCCACATTTACATGGTCCATGAGTTAAAACAGCTTTTCTCTGCTAATGTTACCTTACTGCCAAAATAACTCAGGCACGGATGTGGCACAACATGTCTGTCAAAGCCTGGCTGCAGCAACTGAAGCTGCTACACTGACTGTGGAAGCCATGTGCACCACTATGCCCTGCCTCTGTGCCTGGTGCATTTCAGCTGTTAGATGGTACTTGTATTGGGTGCATGATTGTGATAAAGACTAAACAAACAAAACAAAATGACGACACTCACTAATCCATCTTCTTGTGTTTTTTCTTGTAGACAGATAATGAACATGTTTCATTCATTATTAGCATAAAGAACAAAAGAAATGACAATACAAATATAGACAACCAGGTGTGACCTAAAGTCCAATCAGTGACAAGAACATATAATTATACAATGGGATCTATGTGTGAAAACCAACATGCAGCCTCCTCAAATGGAAGAGGTGTGGCTTCAGTAATCAACATGAACGGCAACTGGTCACGAGCCTGTGAGAAATAACCTACAGGACTGAACTCCCCAGACAGGAGACACACATCAAGCAACAATACAAAAATGGCAATGCAAATCAACAAATACATAAAGATGCCCATGAGCAGAAAAAACTGTTGCCAAAAACACAACAAAGCAACAACCTGCACTATATGTATACAACCCATTAAACATCTAAAGAGGAGATGCAAAAAATACAAAAAACATCCCAAAAATTACACAAGAGACCAATAATGTACATAGAAGGCTCCAAATACTGGGTAAGTAAAGATCACCAAACATCTGTCTGTACTAGGGACTCATTGCATAAAAAAGGGGGAAAAAAAAGAATAAGAGCTATATGACCCTATAGAGACCTATTAATAAGTATAGACAAAAGAGCATATTTCTATACTTATTAATACTTAGACAGACTGAAATGTGACTTTGGTGTCTCTTGGCTTAAGTCTTATCTAAAAGAATACAATGTCTCTTATTGTTATACTACATTTGCATATTTTGATGTGAAATATGGAGGCTCTTGGCCATTTGCTTGTCTCTGTTTATATCTCTCTCTTGGCTAAATTAGACACAGTTGTGGAATTCATTTCCATTGCAATGTGGATAAGATTAAACTGTATGAACCTATAAGGGCTGATGATCATACCCAAATTACTAAACTAGAGACCTGCTTGGCTGCTGTGAAGGAATGGATACCACATCATTTTAGGCTTCGAAATTTGGATAAAACTGAGATGCTGATCATTGGTATCAGTCTGAAGGCAGCAGGACAGATATGTTCCACAGTAGTGCCATTATGTACAGGTTACCAGGGCTCATCACAGTTTTCCAACCTTCTTTTTAGCAAAAGTAGCGGCTCATGTTTTATTTTTCAATTGCATTGTGGGGGTCATTGTCAGGACAATTGTAGCAGGTGTTTCATTCATCACTCTACAGTAACAAAAAGCATTTATTTCAAATGCAAAGGAAAATCAGATTTCTTTTTAAACACATTATACATGTGAGAAAATAAGTGCTGAAAACAAGTGAAAAGACTATGAGCTATGTACAGTTAGAGCATTAAACTGTTTTTCACCATTTCTGTGTTCACAAGTTTTTGGGAAATACTAGAGTGCACATACTACTAATTACTATTTTTACAGTGGGTCGTTTTACAAAATTTAATTGGAGACAGCTGGGAGTCACTTTGGATAATCTGTTGTTATTTATTGGGGCAATTTTTGGTCAACGTGGGCACTCAAGGAGTCTGACTGTGCAGTTGGGAGGTTCCCAGAGAGAGAGTACCTACCAGGAAGCGCTTCATCAAAAAGCAGAGTGTGAGAGGCAATTGCTCCAAGGGTGACAGCCACAATGAAGCTGCTTTTCAGCAGAGAAGTGAGTGACATTAAGTGCACTGAACTCAACTGCACGTGTTCTGACAAAAACTAGAAAAAGAGATAATATTTCTACCATCTTAGCTTCGCTGCATTGGCTTCCAGTAAAATCAAGAATAGAATTTAAAATCCTTCTCCTTGCCTCCAAAGCTCTTAATGGTCAGGCACCATCATTTGTTAAAGAACTCATAGTACCCTGTTACCCCACTAGAACACTGCGCTTCCAGAATGCAGGCTTACTGGTGGAATATTACTTGACTACTACTTGAAACCAAATTTGAAAAAATGGTTTGATGTGCTAGGCGCATGGTTCAAAGGGTTTGTCCATAGTCCCCTAATTAATCATGGCTGTGTTTTTGGTGTAACATGCAATAAACCAATCAGAGTGTCATCTCCCACTCCCTTTAAGAGCCAGGTGCGCTTGCACCTATGATGGTGCATTTGCCAGAAGGGACACTTTTCTTAGGAAGAAACAGATCTGCTCATGCGCAAAGTGGAAGCACACGATCCATGATGAGCAGACTGGCCCTTGCAGCTCCTGAACCCTCCTGTGGCCAGCCCCAGACCACCAGTTTAAGATCCTGTTTATTAATTTGTTGTGAATGTATTTTCATTTTTTTTTAAATGACATCTCTTGCTTCTTTAAAATAGTTTTGTTCAGTCATGGAGTAAAAGGTCAAATCAGTGGGGTTTTAATTGCTTAAAGTATGGAAACCATATCACTATAATGTCAAAAAAAAAGAATCTGTTAAATATTGTTCAAAAATGGCATCATTAATTTTAATTATGTTAAGAATCATAAACACAATTAATAGGATTTAATCAGCTCTCCAAGGTGCTGATCTTGCTGCTGGCAGCAGCTAGAAGCTGTGCAGATTTATTTCCTTCATTAGTTTAATCATTAATAATTAAAACAAAAAACAAATTAATAATTGTTTGCCATTTATTTCCTCATGTGTTCCTCATGTCATCATGTATTGATGCAGCAGGAAAGTCAATCTGTGTCTGATCTGCTGCTGTCCATCTGTTTAAATACCTCTGTGTATTGACACAATTTGGTCAAATAATAATTATTGGATAAGTTTTATCTGTCATTACGTGATTAGTTCATTCTGATAAATATTATGCCTAACCATGACACAAAATATTTTTTACACAATAATATTCTTTCACATTGTAATCCTTTTATTCGTAATCTTTTGTATGTTTGTGCGCTGCTGTGTGTCCTGTGTGTGTAACAGGCAGAGTTACACACGTTGCACACCTGCCAATGTAGGTGCATAATGTCTTGATAATATGCCCTTAAAATAACAGTGAAACATTGTGCCATTGACTTCAGACCAGGTTTTTGTTGGTCATTAGCGCAATCTCTCTCTGCTGCCTCAAGGAAACAATGTGCCAGCAACGCGTCTGACCACACCTCATTTTAAGGCCAACACTTCCATGGGCACTCTGATGGGTGCAAGTGCATTTGCTATTTAAACAACATGGATGCTGGATGGGAAAATGACAACTGTGTTGGTCTTAAACTAACAAAGACACTTGCACTGCACTTGACGCCACTTAGCGCCGGGGGTAAGATAGGGCCCAAAGAAGTGCTCTGGTTTTTTCAGTGTGTGCATGTGTAATCTGTCCAACAGTCTCAGAGTTCAATCCAATCAGTAAAGAATCTATTTTGTTTTCCCCACAACCCCAAACCAGTTCAGGTCAACCCAGTTTCACAAATATAAAAGAAAGACAATTCAAAAGTCCACTCCAGGTTTTACTGATCCCCACAAAACAAAACAAACCAGCCATGCTAGCAAAGCAACACAGTACATAAAATAAACACAGCAGAAACATACATTGAATTGATAGATTGGACCACCATGTTTAACTATATATATTCAAATGTTACAGTTATGGCTGAACATGACAAGAGAAATAAACAACTTTGCCAAGTTCACATATCTCTAAATTTAAATCAACTGCCAGTTGTCTACTCATAAGTGACAGTTGTTGTTGCTCATGCATAGCAGATGTGGTCCCGTGATACATGAGGTCAGCTTTACAAAACTTGCAGGTTATATTTTTCTTCAGTGCATTGTGAGTGATGTTTGTTATTTTGGGACGAATCAGCCACCGCCATTTCATTATGTTGTTCACTTGTTGCCTCCTGCTATTCACTGTAACTCATGTGCAACTCTCAGCAGAGATAGTTAGAAAGTGAGATACTTGTACACTTTCTAGTCTTCCGACCACTCAAAGCACTTTTTACACTATGAATCACATTTACCCATACACTGAAGGGACACAGGGACTACCATGCAAGGTTCCAACCTTCCCATCAGCTAAGAGGATCTAATCATTCGCACACATTCACACACTGATGGCAAAGCCATCAGGAGCAATTTGGGGTCAAGTATCTTGCCCAAGGACACATCGACATGCAGACTGGAGGAACTGGGAATCGAACCGCTGATCTTCCGATTAATGGACGACTCACTCTACATCCTTAGCCACTAGCTATACTTTATTATAAGTATCTCTCATTAGGTCTACATTTTAACCATGCTATTGCTAGTGATAGCAATGTCAGTCATTCTGCCATTAGCCACTAACCACTGGTCTGAACTATCTCAACAACTACTGGATGCATTGCCGTAAAGTTCTCCACAAACATTCATAGTCCCAGGACCCAGTACCAGAGCCACTAGCATAGCTCTAGTATTCTAAACATAGGTTAAAATAGTTTTTTTGTTGTATTCATTGGATTGAATTAATGGTAAAACAATCAGATTATGCTCTCAATATATTGATTACTAAATAATTCAAGCACAGTTTAACAGTAATAATGGGGGAACAAACAGATTTGCAAGACATTTCTGCTGAAGAATCATCTTGATCTGAGTTTATTGTTGTGCAGCTGGAAGGTAGCTGCCCATTCACCCCTGCTTATATAAATACTGAAAAAGTTTTTCCTTGCTGTAATCATTCCTCTTGCTCATACTGGCTATTAAAAAATCCTCTTCAAATGTGTTTCAATGTAAGACAGGGGCCAAAATCCACAGTGTGTCCAAATAGTAACTTTGTGCAAAAATGCATTTAAAAGCTGATCTGAAGCTGATATGAGGCTTCAGCAGTTTGAGTTAGTCATATCAAGTGGATATAGTGTTTCTTCATACAGTGTTTCCCTGTTGAGCTGGAAGTATAGTAACAAAAAGAGGGACTTTGGCACTAAAAAGACTGTAATGTTGAAAAATATCTACTTGATTTGACTGATTTGGACGCTGAAGCTTCATATTAGCTTCAGATTAAACTTTTAAGTACATTTTTGCACAGAAGGAGGACTGTGGATTTTGTTCCCCATGACTTACATTGTAAGGTCATTATGAAGGGATCTTCTGATGGTCAATATGAACAGAAGGAATGATTATGGCAAGATATAATTATTTCATTTATGTTCATTTGTACACCTGACTGTTGTTTTAAGACAGACTTGAAAAACTTGTCAGAATGTATTGCTTTTAAATTTGTTGTGGCTTTACAGCCAAGTTATTTGTGTTTGTTATTCTGTGCTATCTATCTTCACTGTAGTCTGGATGACTTTTTATAGTAAAACAGAATTATTTTTGGAAACTTTTTGGAAAAGGCCTCAAACAAACTTGGCACAGCAGACAAAGGTAGTCTTGTAATGAGTGACAAACAGCAGGGCAGGTCTATGTAAAGGTTGACTTTGGGGGGTTGATGTTCCCATGGTTTTCTCAGCCAGCATTTGCATGCTTTTTGAATGGGCTGGCCTCAGAGTTGGCTTCAGGTAGATGTGTAGATGTATCTCATTATAAACATTTTTAATTCTAATTCAGTGTTAAGGAGGAAACATGAGTGTAAAAACACTCTTCAACCAATAATGATACGTATAGCAACTGATATGAAAAGTCAGTATGAAAAAAGCATTAGAACAGACTTGATTTTTTTTTTTTAAATCTATGATTTCCTACACTAAACTATAATTAACCAGAATGTAGCTATGACTCTCACAGCAACTATGGTACGTCTGTATTTTCTCTTACTCAGTAATGACTTCTGTGACAGAGTACATGCAGCCTGAACATCCATTTTAAGCAGGTCGAGCTCTTGACACAACTTGATTAGAACTCTTCCTGTTATTCTACTCTACTCCCTAAAATGCCCACTAGACTAGTACTGAAGTGCTCTTAGCCAAACAGACAGTGTACTCACCGTTATGTGTGACCGAATCACACAAGAGAGAAGACAATATAAAGTTGACAAAGAAGAAATACGACACACACCTTCAACAGCTAAAACAGAAAGAGAAGGATTTACACTGGGCTTACCTGCAGCTTCCATCAGTGGTTCATGCTTTGCATCCTCCCTGCAAACAGAGTCAGGTCACATTTCATTAGAAGGAGGAACAGAACACAAGAAATACACATATGCACATGCACAAGCACACACGTACGGACACACACATGCACGCACACATGCGCAGGTGATGTGGGCTACAGATTATAATAGTTTACATTTTTCACCAATATTCTGTGGTAAGCTCATTGCCCATCTTCACCATCAGGCAAAAATTCGACGTACAAAAGAAATTTTCTATCTAATGATCTTCTATTGTCATTAGATATAGAGACATTATAGAGCATTGTGCTCCCCAGTTGATGAATTGCTTTCATTCTGGACAGTCAGCAGCTTTCCTCTTGTGCTCTCAGTGCCTTTCATGAATAAATTACTAAATTACAAATGAATGCATTTTTTAAAAGTTTGTTAATATTTTAATCATGAAACACACAAAAAAACGTGTCGTGTGTCAGCCTCTCAAAAAGACCACAGAATCGAGCCCAGTAGGCAAAAGCACTTTATGCAAAGCAGAGAAGCATGGTGAGATGCAACACACACCAGCCAGAGTTATATCCAGATAGCAGGATTTCTGCGTAATGAAGTCCTTCTAACTAAGTTTGTCTCTGCTAATCTAACCAGTTGCCAGGAGATAAGCTTTATTGCCTATCATAACTGAACTGGACGTTGGGTAAATTCAAATTCACTACCATATTATGTAATCTCAAATGTTTAAGAAATAAAAGTCTGTTTGTCTTTTAGCATTCATAAGAGTCTGCATTTCCATCTTGATACTCACTCAGTGACGGTGGTGGTGAGCCATTCCCTGACACTGTCCTGGCTCGTGCTTCCTGTGGTTGACATGATGCAACAAATTATAATGATGCCTGAGACAAGCAACCATGGATGCCAAATATATAAAAGTGACAATAGCAGGAAGCTCCCACTGAGAGCTGACCACTGAACAACAGCAAAATCTCATCTGACAGTTGGACAGTCACAGTAGAGTGTCTCACCCAGCCTAACACTAAATACTCTGATAATGAAACTAAACCGTGTCCTCTCCATTTGACAATTCTGTATATAACTAGTTGCTAATAAATGTAATTCTGTGTCGGTGAGTTACTTACAACACATGTCAGTGACAACTTCCTCATGGATTGTTGCCACATTTTGAAATTACCTTATACAGCATAACCCATCATTTTTGTAATTTACAAATACTGTATTAGACAAAACCTTGTCTAAATGAACAAATAGGACATTTAGATTTGTTGTTACATTATGTCAAACACATGTACATTGATGTAAACTTTACTAATTTAATTGTGTGTGAATTGTCTATGGGTAGCTTCAACATCAATTACCTTCCTGCTTTTCTCAGCTCTCCTACCTACAGTGCAGACCTGTTCCAATAGAGTCCTAACAATACAGGCACCAGCCTTAAAGGGTAACTCCGGCTTAATTACAGCCTATAGCACCTTATAGTCTTATATTCAGAGGGTTGGCCTTAATTTTTATTAATAATACAGAGGTACACACCAAAGTAATTGCGGAGAAGTCTGAACATCTGACTGTTTGTGTGTCTTTACCCGTCAGACTTCATTGTAGTGATGTCAGTGTGTGTCCAGATCCAAGCTATTACTTTGGTGAGTACATTGTTATCATGACTGACTGAAGTGATGGGGAAAAACTATGAATTCTCCTTTAAGTCCCTTTAAAAATAAACTAGTGTCATATCTTCATGACAAGTATATCTCACTCTGGAATACTATCATGTTATGTCATGTATTTCCATTTTTAAGACCTTCACTTGAGAATCACAATACTTAAGAAGATGTTATAATCTCTCCCTCACCAATGTCATAGGACATCAATGGCTTTTTTAAGCCCATTTATTGCAAATCACTGGTTTTTCTAAAGCATACCATACCATGTTTTTCTACCTTCTAAGCAGCTGTTCAATTCCAGTTTTTACACTACAAAGAATCAACTACCAGACTCCACATCATAGTGAATGGTGTTGGGCAATACGATAATATATATATACCATGAGACAGTATACATTTGCTTTTATCATGATAGCTATCACTTTAATATCTCCAATATCTCTTGTAGTAAAATTATATACATATATATATATATATATATATATATATATATATATATATATATATATATATATATATATATATATATATATATTGTTCCTTTTTTTCTTTTCCATAAACAATATCTCATTTGATTTTACAAAAAGATAGACAGGTATTGCAATATATAATGACTGTTGATTATGAAAGATTTTATCCATACCCTTAGCTCCTCATGCTAAACATCATATTTGGCATCACAATTGCATTACTGTGTAACAGTAACAGCAGACCTGATGATCACTGATGCTGATTAATAAATGGAAAAATTAAAAATATTATAACACACTTATGACAGTGATTGCCATTAACTTTAACTCTATCAGTAATACACAATTTTAAGTAAATAGGATTCAATTTGATAAATCACTTTAACATACAATACATTTTCATAGCTTCCATACCGTGAGCCTTTTGATTCTGAGCTGTGATGGGTTCAGGTAGGTCCATGTGGCTCCAGTGGACCCTGGATGCCACCAGATTGGCCCTCTTGGGAGCAGCTCCTTCAGATGTCATGACAGGAAACTGCAGTTGGGGGAACAACACAGAGGATCAACAGGTCAATGATTTATAAGCCACAGATGCACAAAAAACAGAAAAGCATACAAAGCTATTCACAGCGCACTTACCTTTGTAGTGACTGACCCAGATAATTCCTGCTTTTACATTGTGCTGCTTGGCTGTTCAGCAGCAGTAGCAGTTGGTGTGAAGATAAAACAGTGTGAGCTGAAATTCCTCTAGAGCAGGAGCTGACAGGCGGAGCAATGCAGGCAGCAGTTATCATTCAGCTACCATCCCGCTTGGTAAACATGTCAGAACAAAGGAAGGACATACAAATGACTCGGTCAGACTTCTCAGCCCTACAAGGAAATATTGCTCCCTGGCCAGGTTGTTAATGCCTTCCACTGCTTCCTGCTTCTCTTTTATCAGTTTCTCTCCGACTGTGGTCAAAGAAGGATACACTTTTCAGGAAATGTCGTCATGTTCCTGGCACTGTGCTTTTGCATATATTATTCAGTCTTATGCTGTCATTTATAAGCAAGGGAGAATGATCAAGAAAGTGATCTATCTAACAGTCTCTACTGAAGATACTGTTAGTCCTTCCACATGCCATCTGATAGCTTCTAAAGCTTTATTTCAAAAGACTATGTTATAAATAGAGGGAGAACTAAGCTTAAATGTATTTTTTAAAAGGAATGAATGTTGCTCTTGTCAGTGTTTTGCACTAAAAATGTTGATTATTATTTAATAAAACAGTGTCTGTCTAGTCTCCTGTCACAAAAACAGCCTTTCTGTCCAACAGGAGCATCTGTTCTGTGTGCATATTTATATCATCATGCAAATTTTGTGGTTTTATGATGTTAAACTCAGTTTGACACACATGTACTCACCAACCCTCAGCTTATCCAGCCTATCAACCACTTTACTGCCGTTAGTATTAGTTTTATATATATTTTTCTAACAGAAACTGCACTTTCTATGTATTTAAAGAGGCACTGAACATTGATGATTACCAGGGTGGGGCATACTTCATCAGAGGCCTGAAGCAGAAGTGGGTTTTTAGGCCATAAACCTCTTGATAAACTTAATGAATAGCCCTTAAGGTTTGTAATGGCAAAGACACAAGTGGTGAATCAGCAATTTCAATTTAATTTACACTAAAAAATTAACTGAATTGAATTTAAATACATTTAATTTAACTCAATAAAATTTAAAAACATTTAACTTCGATCATTACATTAATTCAATTTAATTTTATAATTCAACTTGATTTAATTTAATTACTTTGAATATTTAATTTAATAATTGTATTGATTTACTAATTTAATATGCAAATTAGATTTAATCTGGTTTAATAATGTATTTTAATATACTTTAATCATTCAATTTGATCAAAATCATTTCATTTAATTTAACTTTAGCATTTAATCATTTCATTTAATTTGTTTTAGAGAGTTTAATTTCTGCTACACTACCGTCCAGTAGGTGGTGGTATTGCATCTGTAAGATGGTTTGTCAATCATCAATAATAATAAAAGCAGCAGAGCTGTGTATCTTGTATCTCCACTGACATCTGATGATTCGCGCATTATGACATTATGCTGTGAAGAATAAAATGAGAGAAAGACATGACAAACTCAAATTTTCTGGCCATTGTTGTCTAATCTCACAAGAAGGGACTGAAAAAAGAAAGAAAGGGAATTCCCAGTGACGTCATGCGTATTAAGGTCCCACAAAATGGACCCCCCAAGAAAGTGGATCATATCACTCCAGTTCTCAGATCTTTGCACTGGCTTCCTGTCTGTCGAAGAATTGACTTTAAGATACTGCTGCTGGTTTATAAAGCACTGAATGGTTTAGGGCCAAAATACATTTCTGATCTGATGTTACTTTACGAACCATCTAGACTTCTCAGGTCATCCGGATCAGGCCAGCTTTCTGTCCCCAGAGTCAGAACTAAACATGGAGAAGCAGCTTTCAGTTTCTACGCACCACATATCTGGAACAAATTCCCAGAAAACTGTAGGTCTGCTGCGACTCTCAGTTCTTTTAAATCGCAGCTCAAGACTTTTCTGTTTGCCGCTGCCTTCCATTAAACAACATTATGGGTTATTTTACGCTGTACTGTTACTTTTATTCTTATTCTTTCTTATTCTTATCTTTTCTTCTTACTTTTAAATTCTGTTTAATGCCTTTTATGATCAATGTAAAGCACTTAGAATTGCCTTGTTGTTGAAATGTGCTATACAAATAAACTTGCCTTACCTTGCCTTGCCCCCCACAACACCCCCTTTTTTCATGTTACTTCGTCTTCTTCGTCGCTCTTTCAACAGACAGTGGATGGCTCAACGAACCAGGCAGACTAGCGACCCCACGTGTGTCTACATTGAAACGACATCTTCATTCTTGAAAACCCGAGGTTGCAAGTTGGTGGGTTTCAGTCCGCCAAAAGAGTAATTCGTAAATTGTTGGCGCGCGCGCAAACACCCACCCCTCCACCACCACACACACACATACACACACACACACACAAATATATATATATATATATATATAAATATATATATATATATATATGTTCTGAACATATATCTATGTTCAGAACACGTAAAGATGTTGCTTAATTTTAGACATATATATATTTGTGTGTGCGTGTATGTGCGTGTGTGTGTGTGTGTGTATGTGTGTGTGTGGTGGGGGAGGGGTGGGTGTTTGTGCGCGCGCCAACAATTTACGAATTACTCTTTTGGAAACCCGCCAACTTGCAACCTCAGGTTTTCAAGAATGAAGATGTCGTTTCAATGTAGACACACGTGGGGTCGCTAGTCTGCCTGGTTCATTGAGCGATCCACTGTCTGTTGAAAGAGCGACGAAGAAGACGAAGTAACGTGAAAAAAGGGGGTGTTGTAGGCATGGATGTATTAAGAGACTGTTGGACCCCCCCTATGTTGATTAGGAACGTATTCGTGATACATTACAAACAAACATAATCACGGACAAAATACGTTTTCAAGAAACGTAATTGAGAATGCAATTGTGTGGGAGTGTGGGAACGTAATTTTGAGGAGACAGGGTTGCAAGAATAGGTCATCTGTCAGTAGAGGAACCCTCTGTATTGCGAAGTTTCCTTTCTCTTAAGTGATCATTGCTGCTGCACTAACAATATACAAAATAAATTATGGTATAATTATAATTATTATAATTATTGTGATTGCTGCTGGCTGACATCCTGATTAACTAGTTTTAAGTCCATAGCCAGTGAAGTTGGTGAGGGAGGAGGATTTGAGCAGGGAAATGGGAGAAATGCCTGTCACAAGAGTGTGAGTGCTGTCTATGTTAGTGTTGCTGCCAGACAAGAGTCCTGCAAATCCAGCTGCTCGAACACAAACAATCTGACCCAAATACAACACCAACACAAAGAAAACATACATGTCTCATAGAAAGACAGCAGTCAGTTAAAAAAACAAACTTTGCAGCAGCCTGACGCCAACATATGAAAGAAAGAAGTAGAAAAAAATAGACTTTGTACAGGCCGTGGTGCAGATACTCACATTTATTGCCATATTTACTCATAGAATGAGAGCATAGTGTCATTCTTATCTGTAGACACAATGCTGGTTTGCCAATGAACTAGACATATTGTACAATTCTTATGTTGCCTCTGTTCAATTAATCATTTTTGAAATCACTATTATGAAAGAACATGCAGCTGCCAAAGAGAAAAGGAATGTATAAAATAAAGCCAGAATCTGAACAATTAGTCATACACTCCACCAGATACAGTATAAGATTTTCACCACTAGATGTCACTCACAGACCAAATTTGGATTTATTGCCAGTTATAGTTCTCTTGTGTCCAGGCGCAGATGCTGCATGCTGTGCTGTAACACTGCCACTGCAAATGTTTCTATGTTTTGCAAACTGAAAAGAGAACAAGAAATCAATTAAAGTCTCCACCTTTTCTCCCAATAAAGAGAAAACTGTTAGCTCACTCACTGTGTGAAAATATGCAGAGGTTAAAAAATCTTTGACCCCATAATCAGTATATCACATGTAAAAAGAGACACCTTTTGGTCACATAGGATCAGAGGGAGTGTGTGAATACACAGTGAGAAACAGTCATACTGGACAATGTGAGCTTCTGTGTACTGCAGCAGTTCAGTGTCACAGCACAGTAATATGATCTTCTCCAATCAAAGGTAGGAGATGTTAAAGGAAAGTTCAAAGACAAGTCTCATGTCCACTGTTCACTCACACTGAGGACACTGTACCTGTGATGACATCACTAGGTGGACTTGTCACAAAGATCCTTTCTATGAAAACATCTGCTTTCATACAGAGAGATATTTCCTTATTTGATATTTTGATGATGGTAGTGGAGAGCGCTGTCTCACATGTCACTCCAAAGCTGTTCACTTGGCTTGAGCTCTGGTAACTGTGAAGGTCATAGCATATGATACACATCATTTTCATACTCATCAAACCATTTAGTGACACGAAATGAGACTGAGATACTTACACAGGGACAGAGGAGGACAATCAACACACCGCAAATACACCATTCAGGTTAGTGCCATTCAAAAGTTCTTCACAAAGAAAGATGGTTAAACATAACTCAGTGAAGTTCGCTCACACTTATGAACTATGCCTCCAACCTCAGGTCAATATGTGTAGTGAATGGCATGTGGCATGTGGAATGTGATCCTGTAAGGACAACAATAATGTAATTTGTGCGAAAGTCAAATCAGGAACATGGATGACATGGCTGTGCTAGCATTGTCTTACAATAAGTTCCCTCCAGTTTGGCTTGAAAAGAAGCTTCTCCCTATATGTTCAACAAATTTGAAACTTCCTTGTCTCTCCATTGACCCCCATCACTGTTTCTGCTATCCTCCATGTTTATTGTTACTAGGCTGTGACATGCCGACACTGAATGATGATGACAGTGAGAAGTGAGACATTAAAAAAGACTGGAAGTGCGTGGTTGTGTATTTATCTGCAGAGATTTTGTCCTCTGCCTGCATTTTTTAAATTATTTTGCTGTGTTTGGGATATTTCTGAGCATCAACCTTTGGTAGTGGGTGTATATCCCCCAGCTAATAATCTCTGCAGGGTGTTAGGTCGGGACTCGTAGCATAGCGACCGGGTTACTTCACTGTCTGTCTCGCTCCTCTACTCTGCTCTGCTCTCTGTGTACTCATTTATTCCTCTCTCACTCTTTCTCTCTGTCTCTATTTCTCTCTCTTTCTCAGCTCACTCTGGTTGAGCCAGGGAGGAGGGGCCAACTTTAAGTGGTGTGTGTGCAAACCAGGTAGTATAGTAACCAGATAGTAAACATGGCAGGGACTCAGGGGAGACGCAAGAACATGAACAAGTCATGGATCTCTTGGACTGTGGAAAAGAGGAGAAGCTAGTTGAGTTGTGGAGTGAAACTAGTGAATAGTGAAACTTTTGTAGGACCTCGTTGTCCCCATTCTTTTTGGTTTGTTTGTCAGAACACACCACCGTTTAACCTAGGTCACTAATGAATAAAATATAAATACTGTAAGAGGGCAGAGACGTGTAACTGGTGGTGTGATTTCATGGTACAACTGGTAGCCTCTCAAGTGGCCTGTGTACTGGCAACTGGTGAATGAATGAAAACTCTGAATGCCAGGTTTCATAATTTCAACAATCATCATTTTCCTGCTAAGGTAGAAGAGTACACTGCAGCAAGAGACTCTCACCATTCATCCTTATCTCAGTTCACTGACACACACGTTGACTCTGACTTAACCTCGCCCTCCTTGGACTGCCTTCCCTGTGCTGAGAAAGAACTAAGAATAACTGTGAATTGTGTGGTGTAGTGCAGGGGTCACTTACATCTTAATTTATACTGGTTCCTCTGTGTTCTATCTGGTGGTTAATTAATGGTTGTGATCTAGTTCAATATTGAGGTGCACCTACCTTTAAAAGGAGAAATCCTTAAAGTAGTTGGCTTCAACACTGAAACACAGACATTGTGTGAAAAAAGGTTATTGAGAGTAATTAGGTGCAGTTTTGTATGACTATAATCAATGTTTGTTATGCTTTTTTTTCTTCTATTTTCCAATACATGGTATCATTTTCTATGCAAACAAAGTCTCACAAGCCTTCTTTGAATGTTGTCATCAGTGTAATTGTTCCTCATTATTCCATATCCAGGATCTTCAGATTATTCTTGTCCACACAGCAATGTTTAGATTACAGATACATACAGTAACTAACATACAGTAAGCTGCTTCTTTTCCTGCTCCATTGTTCAACAGTTTTTCTTCTTCTAAATTTCCATAATGATCAGGATGGGAAATAATCTGAAAAGGAATCAAGCTGTAGTCTTGCAAATAGAGACCCTGTAAGATCCTCAGTCTTTGCAAAATCTTATGAGAGTCAGAGGGTGTCAGACTTTAGTCAGACCCTTTAGTCTGACTTTAGTCAAAGTCTTCTAGTGGTAGGAATTAGTCTCTCTCACAAACTAGCAACACCTGAAGCAGATTATCTCAATTATCCCAAAAGCAAGGATTTGTGTGACAAAGCAGGATTGGAGTTAGCAAGGTCACCTCAGGTTTAACCCTGGATTTTCAGGGTTTCAATGGTGGTTCACTTCTTACTGGCGTACATCTCCATGGTAACTTCTGCTGAACTGGTTAACTTCAGAGGACTGGATCATAACTTTCATTCCTACAGGATCCTGACATGGACAAAATCCTGAGTTTTATAGGTCAGTGGAAACATTTTATTTTACAAGGCTCTCTTTTTTTACGATACAAATCACATGATGGTTTTAGCTGCATTTTAATTGTGTTTAATTCATTTTATCCCCAGAGTGACAGTTGACAGTGTGGATTATTTTACACTCTGATTCCATCACTGCAGCTCAGAATAACATGAGACAACTGTGTGATTTTAACTTGAAATAAAAACCAAAGATTGTCTTTTATAAGAAAAATATTCCACACACTGTTAATTGGCTCCTGTGATTATAAGTCAGACCTCATCAGTCATTAACTACATTTCCACTCTTTGCTTCGGTAGCAGAAACAGTCTGACATTACTTTTAAGTTTTTTATGTGACATTCAGAATTGTTCATTCATCATCCAACTAAATAGCAAAAAATATTCACTTTATACCTAAGTTATATATAATAATACCTCCATGTATTTTAAGCCTTAGCCTGATTTTAATATGTGGAAATTATTACTTCTTATTCTGATGTATGATTACAGATTCATTTATATCTCACTTTACTGAATATGACTGTTTGTTGTCCCTAAAACACAAGTATTTTGCAGGTACTTGGTATCACTGTTTCATCTCATATCATATGAAGTAGTTAATTCATGGTTCTGAAGATATCACTTGTTTAATTAACAACCCCACCTCTTTCACGTGAAGCTGGGTAGGAAAACCCTGAGGTAACTGGGCTAGTTGATAGCCAGTTTCATAGTACTGATTATCTGGACAGGCAATGTTAGGCTCAGAGAAGCCAGCTAATGAAAATACATTCTGTGTAAATGGTAAATGGACTGTACTTGTATAGCGCTTTTCTAGTCTTCTGACCACTCAAAGCGCTTTTTACACTACAAATCACATTCACCCATTCACACACATTCATACGCTGAATGGGTACAGGGGCTACCATACAAGGTCCCAACCTGCCCATCAGAGGAAACTAACCATTCATACACATTCACACACTGATGGCACAGCCATCAGGAGCAATTTGGGGTACTCTGCTTCATAGTATAGGCCCCCGAAGTTCAGAGGTGCAAACATAAATGACACAAATATTAGCAAACAAGTGAAAATGGCTCCTAAAGTATGTGTGTAAATGCTATTGTCTTTGTATGTGTGGAGGTAATGATATGTAATGAGAGACGTGATTGATGAATGATTTCATAGGTCTTTTCCATACACATATACTGGCTTTGCTTGACAGTGTCGGGTGTCAGCCCAGCACAGCAGCATCTCTATTACAACAAGGCTACCTACTTGAAGATGTGTCTTTATCTATGTCTTTAACCTATACGCTTCAAACCACAGATTCAGATTTAGAAGCATCATAAATGCTAAGATATAAACACACATTAGCTTTTAAAAACAGCTTTCTCTCTTATCTCCAGAGGTCCGTTTCACAAAGCAGGTTTATTGAAAAATCCGAGTTTATTAACCCGGAAATGAGGGAAACTCAGAGTTTCCTTTCTCAGAGTAGATCAACTCAGAGTTCAGGATTAAACTCAGAGTTTGTTGAACCCGCGTTGTGAAACGGACCTCTGCAGATATGAGTTGAGTCTTGCAATACACATTTTTTTGAGGAGGAGAAGGGTTGGCCACAGTTGGTGAGACGTCACCGCAACCCGCTTGGAGGCGGGTCTGGAGCGCTTTGGCACAACTCCAGACATGGTCCATCTTGGTGCATTTAAACTGGTAATGGAAATGCAAATCAGTGCAGCATGGTTTGACTCAGTGCAGCCAAAAGTGCTAATGAAAAAATTGAAAAAAAAAAATCAGTGTAGCCATGATCTATTTAAAGAGCAACCATCTGGTAAGAAATTCCATTCCATTCTAATTTTATTCTGCTAGCTTTTTCATTTCATGAATTTTATTATCATCTTGTTTCCCAGTGGATGGATTCTACAGCTGACCACTGACCTTTGCTGTTGCCACCATCATTATTTTCATTTGCATATAAGAAATATGCATAACTGTTGGGGCATTTTCATATTGGAAGGTTAGGAGTTAGAGATCAGGGTTAGGGATTAGGGTCAGGGTTAGGGTTAGGGCTGCAGAGAACAACCTGTTCTCATTCCCAGATAGTCAAGTGTATAGGCTACTATGAAATGGGATATATAACTATAACTATATAACTTAAATTAAATTAAATTACTTAAAGAAACAAAGGAAATATAGATTGGTGTTATGGACAAAAATTAGGTGTATGAGGTGACAAGTGCAGAGATTAAATGGAGGATGTGAAATGTAAAGTCCAGTTTCATAACCCCATTAACCTTAACTTATTGTAGTTTTGGGTTATCAAGGACACTTAAGCATTTTGTGTTGAGAAATGTTAAAGATGCATTTAAAAGAAAACCTTAGCATGGTGACAACAAGGAAAACACTTATTTATAGTGATTGTTTGTTTTTGCAGATAGAAACTTGACAGTCACAGACAGAATAGACCAAAAAAATGTGGGCATCTCACAATTATTGTGAAAATAATGTGTTTTGTGCTGTGAAACAACCTAACTATCACACATTTTGATGTGAGACTGGGTTGAAATAAAAGGTCCCTATCACAATTTAAATCCAGCCATAATTGTTTTCATTAGCATGGTAAACTATCGGTCCCATTTAAAAATATTGGGAAAGCCTGGAACAGCAAAGAAATGATATTCATCTAAATACATATATTACATATTGGTCTTTTTTACTTGTCCCTTTATTGTAAATGCAGTTTTTTGCAGTGTTCAGTGACCCCTATAGGAATGATGACTCAATTTTTCCAGATTTGAAATGATCCTCTGAAGTTCAGCTGCTCAAAAGCAGATTAGCTATGTAGTATAGGTTACCATGGTGATCTTGCTCTTAAAAGTCAGTGAGCTTTGTGATATCAGAAGATGTGAATTCAGTCCAAAGAGATTGTAGCAATAGTTTGGAGACTGTATTGATATGATTATCTAAAGGAAACAGCGTTTGGAATTTTGTTTATAGAAATAATATCACAATTTATTCAGTTGTCTCTCAATTTAAAGGCATAAGTAGCATGATGTTATGATGCCGTAAAACCTCTGAAGACAGTTTAATGTTCAGGAGTTACTTTCATTACTGACTTTAGTAAAACTTCAAACAGAGAAGCTCTGACTTCACCTCCAGAAGCAGCAGCAGTATTCTGTTGTATGTGGGCTGACAGTGACTCACTGTGACTGAATGTGGCTGTGCCACAATGTACCGTCTGTTTTGGGGACAAATGTGGGCATTATGAATTATGGATTTTTATTTATCTATTTTTTTTAAATTTCAGTGCTTTGTAGAGCTTGTGGACATGAAAGTGACTGAAAATGATTACAGTTACAGTGCATTACAGTTTTAAAAACTGGATAACCAGGGAGATGGACAGTTAGCAGCTAATGTTACTTGAAGGCAGAACTGTTACTGAAGCCGCAAGCTGTTTTATTTACAGGAACATGAGCACTAGTGTGAGAATAGGGGGGACAACAAGTCCTTGCAAGTCCCCCCACTTTCAGGTGTTAAAGTAATAATGTAGCCTACTCTAACACGATGGACCTTTAAATCCAAACATAATCAGAACACAGGACTGTGAGTGTTATGGATGCCAGCTCATACTGGTTTAAATAATTTGACCACAAACTACAACACAAGCAGCACACAGACAGTTTGGTATTTTCCTGACCTTGAAATTCTCTTCGCCCATCTGTGTGGTACTATGGTGCCCGGTCCTGCATGGATGGTGAACTACTGGGAGGAGAAGTACAAATAGGCAGCACAAAGTGAGTTGTTAGTGTTTTTGTGGAAAATGGGTCTTAAATGTCTCAGAACCACATCTGTTCCTGGAGCAAAGGCACTCTGCTTCCACTTTGGTGATTTTATCAACAAGCGCAAACGAAATACTTGTAAATGTGCTGCAGTAATGAATTAATGCTTGAAATAATAAGTTATTTCAATTAAACACTTCCCAATCAAATGCAGCTGCTTTGTGCTGTATGAAATGCTTCTGTTTCAGTTCAGTAAATCCCTGCAGCATCTGAAAGCAGCAGGACTGACAAATCTGCATCCTCTGAGAAGTGCTGTGCCAGAGCACAGTGCTGTTATGTGCTGCCATTCATTGTATTTGCCTTTGTTAAAGGGGACCAGACATATATGTAATGTTACAATGTTGAATATTCATATTAAAAGTGGCCAACGGCTCAAATAATTTTTTTTTTTTTTAAATTTTAGTCACATTTATGATTAAAAATAAAGTAAAAGTATAGCTGAATCAAATTGTATTGAATCTGTTTTGTATGCGCTGTGTATCACATTGTAACAAATGTATCTGTATCGTTTTTGTATCAGATTGTGGACTGTGTATCTAGATATGTATTAACACATCTACACTTGCCACACAGCTATCAATTAGCCAGTAGTTGAGAAGCATACTGAAAACAGCTGAATCCAATCAGCCAATACAAGAGTGATGTATGTGTGTATGTGACATAGACTACTGGAGAAAATTAGATGCAAAAAAATGCATGAAAAGGCACACCTTAACATAAAATGTTTTTAAATGAATATGTTATGTTTGTGATCCAATCTATTTTGGATTCTTAAAAAATGAGCATTTTAATGAAATCACTGAGGTATGAATCATTCTTTGAATGAGAAGTTAGCCTTAGTTGAATCTTACTGCATGTCCATTTGTTTGTGCTATTTATCAACTTTTCATGACCTTGAAATGGCCAAATAATGTTTCTATACCTCCTACACATCCTATAGGAACCCTGCTTATAGAACATGAAAACCAACAGACAGAATGTGGTGTCCCATGTCAGCACAGTTATGCATACATGCTGGCACTCAGACTTTACCAGCTCTGACTCGGTGAAGGACTGAAAGTCTTTGAATGAATTCAGATGCTGAACTTTATCCCTGCTTCACATTGTTCCAGATTGGGGCCAAAGGCTTCTCAGAGGAGGCTGCTGTGTGCACAGCTTGTATGTGGGTGGCATGTACAGGCACCCATGGGAGTCTGTAGGAGAGTGGGCAGAGTGCAGGGGGCCAAGTCCATGACTAATCAGCACCCTGAGCAGGCTGCCAGATGGGCCTTTTGGATCATCTGTGGAGCAGGAAGATAGCCAATGGCTAACCAATCAGAGCAAAGAACAACAAATACAAAACTGGACATTTTTGTTGATTTTTAATTGAAAAACTGTGATGTCAAAGAATTGACTTTAAGATACTGCTGTTGGTTTATAAAGCACTGAATGGTTTAGGGCCAAAATACATATCTGATCTGATGTTACTTTACGAACCATCTAGACCTCTCAGGTCATCTGGATCAGATCTGCTTTCTGTCCCCAGAGTTAGAACTAAACATGGAGAAGCAGCTTTCAGTTTTTATGCACTACATATCTGGAACAAACTCCCAGAAAACTGCAGGTCTGCTGTGACTTTCAGTTCTTTTATATAGCAGCTCAAGACTTTTCTGTTTGCTGCTGCCTTTCATTAAACTACATTAAGGGTTAATATTTTACGCTGTATTGTTTCTTTTATTCTCTTCTTTTATGTTTTATTTCCTTTTTAGCTTCTTTTTTAAATTTCTAAATTTCTAAATTCATGTCTTTTTACCTGTCTTACTTTTAAATTCTGTTTAATGCCTTTTATGATCAATGTAAAGCACTTAGAATTGCCTTGTTGTTGAAATGTGCTATACAAATAAACTTGCCTTGCCTTTGTTGAATAAATACAATAATTAACAATTATTGTTAAAATAACAAAGTGTTAAAATATCATTTTAAATTCAAAGTACAGCATTAATTCATCTTTCCACAACAACAATTCCACTTTACGCACAGGCCAATAAAACAAAAAATTATATGAATGCTGCATTAAATGCCATACAAGTTAGCCTGGTGGACCTCATCTGTTAGCCAGTATGAATGTAAAAGGCTGTGTGAGAGTCAGTGTATTTCAATCTTCATCAAAACCAATCTGGTTTTAAACCTTCCTGTGGCTGTTTTTGAACAGAGAACATATTTTAGCTATTTTCATTTCCTCAAGAGGCTATTTTAGGGTTTAGACTTAGGTTTAGGGTTAAGGTTACTTTTGGGATTAGGTTAGAAATTAGGATAATACCAATGTTTTCACACAGTAAGGCTCTATGAACTATGGATCCTGCATGTTTGACATCACTGCCAGCCATTTTCTAGAACTTACCATTTTGTTTTTAGATTTCTGAATTCTGCCAGCATATCATTGCGTTCTATTGATTACACTATGAAAAAAACATGCTTGATTGAAAATTGTGATTAAAAGAATCACTGTGTGTGTGTGTGTGTGTGTGTGTGTGTGTGTGTGTGTGTGTGTGTGCACGTGCCATCATTTTTTGAATTATGCGGGACTCTTTTGGCGGACTAAAAACCCGCCAACTCGTCTTGCTTGCAACCTCGGGTTTTCAAGAATGAAGATGTCGTTTCAATGTAGACACACGTGGGGTCGCTAGTCTGTCTGGTTCGTTGAGCCATCCACTGTCTGTTGAAAGAGCGACGAAGAAGACGAAGTAACGTGATGTGTTTCCTGTCCAAGATGTAAACATTCCCAGTTAACAGCATGCAAAGTGAATTGCGAATTATTATTTAAGCACAACTCCGAGGGCTTTGTTCCCGAATTAAACAAAGAAAAGAAAAATCCTCTTGTTTTCATTTGAAAGTAAAAAAGACAATAAAAAGGGGGCGTTGTGGGGGGGGGGCACACACGACACACACGCGCATTATTCAAGAACATCATGGTCACCATTTTTAATTACTTCTCATTTGATTTCGAGAAAAAAACGATAGAAAGAGAGATCGTGATGCATTTCATATGTTTATCGAAGTTAGCCATGGATGTATTATGAAAGTCCACCTCCAGAACAAACAACATTACCCGGCATGCACCACTTCTTCCGTCACTGCGATTTGTAACATACAAATTATAGAACATAAGCTCATTATCTGCTGTAATTTTGCCTCAATGTTGTCGGGGCCAAAGACAAACCCTATTTTTAAATATATGATGTATTATATTACATTGTCACATAGGTTAGATGCAGCCTCGTCTGCGTGTGCTTGTAATATATTTTTTGTATTGCTCTTAGTTAGCTGTTTCCTGTGACCATGAAAATGTATTTTGAAAAGACAGTGTATGTATGTAAAAATAGTTTAGCATCTTTCGAGAGTGGCCACAAGCTATTACGTTGGTCTATGAACTTCAAGAGGAAAGAATAAACGGCATAATTTCGACTGGGTCACTACTCCATTGAAAATTGTAGCCCTGCGCGTGCAGAACTGACGTGAAAGGGGTACCTAGAGCGTTAGGGATGAGAACGTGTTGTTTATTACATGAATACAAAGTATTGAAATGGGCAGCTTGACTATTAACTGAATTTTATTGACTGTTTCAAAATAAAGAACAGCTGTTTCAAACACTTATTGTTTTCTCTGCTTCATCTCACTGTAAGTGGACTACTTGACTTACTACTGTTAGTGAATTATTTAAACAGCATTTGTATAGGAATGATTCACTGTAACCGTGATCACTATAAACAATTTCCACTACAAAAATACTACAAACAGCAAATGTAATGCCACCCAGACTATGTTTTCCATCACCATAATAGGGTAAGAACCTTGAATTTGCACCCTGTATCATATTTATTTGTTTTCCTACAATATCTGCTCAGGGGAATTAAACCATGATTAGTATTTTTATAGTAATCTATGGGTGCAATGGATCACAAATCTCATGGTTTAGATCATTTTTTGGATGAGCAAAGAAAAAAAAGAAAGGGGGAGACAAATAAAACTTTGCTTTCCGTACAGTCTGTAAAACACTTACAGCAAGGAACCTTTGCCCATGGTCTTAAATGAAAACAACATTCAAGATGTCCAATGTTTAAATAAAATAAAATAATAAAATATTAAATGCTCAATTGTTAATTAAATTTCATTATGAGTCATGATGCTTTCCTCCTTTAAACATGATTTTGAATGAAACAATAGCCTGTGTCCACATCATGAAATGATCATTTATAAACATGAACACACGTCTTGTCCTGCAGCTTGTTGAACGAGCCATCAAACAAACATTCATTGGGGAAAGTGCACTGTTAACATCAGTTAGCAGCTAAATAGTCAATAAGCTGCTCAGCTGCGGCACATTAAACAGAATGTAAGCATACCTGCAGACCTGTTAGATGCTGATTTGGTGGTCGCTCTTCAAAGTCTCTGTTAGTGATGCGCTGTCTGTCTATGACTGGTAGCTACAGCAGTTTGTTTACTTTGTCTTAAATAAGACATTCACTGTGTGCCGAACTTTTTTGTTGTAGTTATATGTTTAGCAAAACCATTTTCTACTATAGAAACTTTTAAACATTATTTCACAAGACAGGGCGCCAGGCTTCTCAGCAGGCTTCTCAGCTGCCATTAAAAACAGTAGCAAGCCATGACACTGCCATGCCCTACCCTACCCACAAGCTCCTCAGTGTGACATGGATCATTAAGCCACTCTATTAGAAAATAAGACTTTTAATAAGACCAAATAATCATTAATCTCCTGCAAGATGAAGATAAAACATGCCATTATGTTATTATGTGTGTATTTGATGATAATGCTTATATAGAACTCAAAATCCAAATCTACAAACTGCTTTGTGAAAAGACATGAAAACAACAACATCAAAGCATGTAGTGCATATGTGTGTGTGATTGCATTTCTGCTCTTTGTAAACTAATTCTAACTTCAAACTTTTGCAGTCTGTTTTTCACATCCAGCTGCGGTGGCTGAAAGTATCATTGCAAACAACCAGGAGTAAACAGACTCTGAGGGGAAAGTAAAGACAAAAATTCCATAGCAGTGGGTGGCAGTAGTGTGTCACTTAATTGTTTGCCAGTCATCATAAAACACAAAAAGAATTAAAGCTGCAGGTAGCACTGGTTGGAACCTGACACTGATCCCTGTTGGGATCAGATCATTTTGCTTTTTAAAAATGAGGGATATTTCTGTGTGCTTTATTTTGAAAGTTTGATTGAAATGTGTACTGTCAGGTGTGTAGAGACAATAAATAATTGCAGCTGGACACAGAAAAATACTCATTTGAATGGAGAGTGGGAGTGAACCCGCACTTTTTGAACATTTAATGTTTCCACATAGTTTTAGATACAAACTATATTTAAACTTTAAATGAATCACAAGTCCTACAAATCTTGAATTTACATGTATTTTCTATATTTTATTGATTCTGAGATATCAGAGTGTGAGTTCTAAAGTCTTTTCTTGCTCCTTCTCCGATTTTATAATGAGTGTGTATTGCAAAATGTTTCACAGCACTGAGGGAGTGACATCACCAGGAGCAGTTGGAGAGCAATACCTTAGATTAGACTTTTTGTGAAATATCTTCATAAATCCCATAACTTTAACCAAATCTTACATTAAAAATCACATTTTGTTGCAAATCCATTGATACAGGTTTGAAAGTGGTCAGACTTATAGTTTAGACTTCAGAAGCCTCAGTTTCACACAAAGTCCATGCCCAGACATTGCCTCCCCATTAGTTTACATTGTAAGGTGCAATGTAGCACTTCAACTTTCAGGACTTATAAAATCTAAACGGTTCAAGTTATTACAAAGTTTTTAATACATTTTGTTGAGTACAGTTCACAAGTCATGTATTGAAGTTTGAAGCCAATACCATTAACGCCCTCGGAGGAGATAGCGTTTGTTTGGGGCCCAAAATTGGGGCAAAGTCTTATTTTGAAAGTTAGATTGCAGATTTCCTGTTGGATTTAGGTCAGGGTGTCAGTGTATGATTTGTAGGTCTTGATGAGTCGAATAATTGAGTTTTGATTTGATCTCTCCACGACATTCCTACAGGCCGTGGCAGTCATATTAGTTATATAGGTGGTACTAGTGAGCACACTTTGGCACTTTAGGGGTTCATTTTTACATTCTATCAAATTTTTCACCAGACCTGATGTGTGTGCCAAAATTGGTGAGTTTTTGAGCATGTTTAAGGGGGAAAATTTAGGGTTTAAGTGACATAATAACAAAGAAAGAAAGACACAAACGCACGTAAAACAATAGGGATAGGGGCTCAGTCCCTAACAAGAAAGAACATGACAAACATGTCAGGGGAGACCAGCCACCATTGCCCAGTGTTTAGTGTTACCAGTAAGGTCTGAGAACTGACACATTGTGTTATTAAAGTGAGCTCAAGTGATGGGTAGTGTACAGGATTCTTTGGTTTTCTTTTCTGGTTGTTTTGTTACCATTACTAGTAACCGCATATATTTCCAGACACATCTAATTGTTTATATTTATTTATCAACTCTTTGGTGAATTACAGTCAATTGTTAGCTCACGAGCAGCCATCTTACTGTATTTTTTGGTGTGAACATGATGTTGATTGTAACATTAATGGGACATATTACATGTTGGTAACTCACTAACTACATGTTGCCATGGCTACAGTTGTCACCTTGCCAGGGGCAAACCCTAACTGTTGCAACTCACTCAGTCAGTGGAATGCTACACTTTTGTGGGTTCAGATGTTTTTGGTGATGGTAATTAGATCAGCCATAAACATGCTGAGACATGTCACAACAGTAAAGCTTAAAGTAAAGTCATTTCACTTTACTGGAGATGTGTTTCCTAATCTCTCTTGTGTCCAAGTTTGTACACTCACTACCCAGATATTAGCAGTATTAAATGCACCAGGGTCTCCTATTTACTTGTGATAGCAACACGACAACCAACTGCTAATGTAATGTTAATGTAACATTCACATCCGCAGCACTTGATAATCTTACATTCAACATATGTTGTGTTTGGCTTAGTGCTAATTAGATCCCCTAGACCTAACAGCACAACATTAATCAGTACTACTTGTATTTCTCATTGAAACATTATATCAGATGCTACAGTAGGTCTCTAAGGGCTATAAAGAGTTCCAGATTCATCAATGACCATTGCTTTGTGGTACACTGAGTTACCTCTGCTGCCACCAGTACCAGAGCGTATGAGACCAGCCATGTGCTGTGAACACCATTGGCTTCATCTACAGAATGGCCTCCCAGCATGTTGTCTTAAGAGCGGGGAATGTGATAATGAAGTCAGTCTGTGTAAGACTGCTAAAAACAGGCTTTCTCCCCTGCCAGCTTTCACTTACCATGCCTTTTCCTTTCACAGCAGTGTTTAAGGCTTTTTTTCACCCACAATGTGAGCATGTGAATATCAGGGCTATTTTAGTGTATGCCCACATGTCTATGTGTGCATCAATTTTTTTTAATGTCAAAACAGGGAGGTGCCTCTTCTTTGTTGTCTTCTATCTGCCACACAATGATTTAAAGCCATAACTAATTAACAGATTCATTAATGAATATGAATTTGCATATTTGCATTTGCAATGAGTACGGTGAAGTGTTTGAAATGGGGAGTTTAACTCATCAGATGGTGGTGTACTAGACCAAGAAAGACCCATGCCAGCTGAGGCATCCAGGGAGGTGATTTCTTGGTAGATGGCAGATGGACATCAGACTGAGTTCCTTCCATGCACTACTACAGGTCTGTGCATATGGATGTGAAGTGGTATATGGATGTGTTGTTATTTATACAGGTTGGAGTCTATGCATAGTAAACTAGTATGTGTGTTGATTTGATTGTTTTTTGGTCATGGCTGTGTCTCCAATTTAGTAGCATATTTCAAGAAGTGTTCTTTGGAGATTAGACATTCACATCTCAAATGAATTGTTCAGAGCAAACAGATAAAGGCTGGGCAATAAGAAGAAAGGAGGAAGGCCATCATCTGTACTACAATGGTTCACATGATAAGTTCAACATAATGAACATTTCTACAGCATGAATTAAACATTGCATTCAACTTCCACTGTTATATAATTTAATTATTCATTGCACATTTCACATTTAATTTTTGCACCATTTTTTTGGTCTATACACAGTCCACATTTCCTGTGTACAGTCAATATGTCACTTAGTTTTATGTCCCATTTCAAAACTATTATTATTCCATACTTTGAATTGGTTTTATTTTAGTACCACTTTGTTTATTCTATAATTTAATCATTATTATTACCTATGTCTGCATACATTGCTAATAGACAGATTCTTATTGTGAAAAGAATCATGTCATACTTATCACTCGGCTGCTCTTTTTAACTGTATTTTAAAATACAGTCAACAAAGCCTACTTACATTAAAAGTGTAGCATGAAAGAGAGAGAGGGTGTGTATCCCAAGATGGCAACTTCACCTGACGTGATGACTTTGTCGGTCTGCGACGTGCGAGAACCGGATGGCAGAAAGATGGCGGTGTCTTGGTTAGACAATAGCAAGATGGCCAGCATCTTGCAGTCACCCAATTCCGTAAAAACACACGTGTCTAATGACGGATAGCAAAAGACAAGCAACGCTTTGTCCGATGTTCTTTGACCATCTGAGAGAAAGTGATCGTGAGGTGCAAGAAGCGGTTCCTTTGTCCACAGAGGGTGTGTGTACGGACGGCAGTCTGTAACACACGTTTTCTGGTTCTGATTGACAAAGCAACTTTCTTTAACACTACAGTAGTCCTGAGCAGGACAAACACAAAACAACAGTGAACACTACTAAACAGCCAACAAACTTAACATACTCCTAAAAGTAAAGCAGAACAAATGGATACGGTTGTCCGTTAAGTCACACAAACAATGTAGTGATAAAGCTAAAGAACTAAATGCTACACAACAGCACTGGTGCTGTTGAAAACACAAAACTCTCACTGCCTCTGCCTAGACTTATGCCTCTTATGTGGTCGCTTCAGAAAGTGAGCAGGCTGTGTGTGTCATTCTGCCCGGCTCTGTTCTCGGCTCGGATGCTGACGGTAGCCGTCCTCACGCTGTGGCCAAATCTCTTAGTGGGCTGATCCTCGGTGGCATGGCGGAGAGAAGTTCTGCATCTTCCTAAGGAACTCTGTTTCTTACCTCTGCAGGTAACTTTTAGAGATTGCTGGTTGCAGCAGTAGTCTCACTCAGCTCCCCTGCTGAGGTGTGAAAATCGCAAAGCATGCCTGGAAATGCAGTTTGCAATGGATTCCCATGGTCTGTCAACAAGCATTTTAGCTCTGTCTCACCAGAAACATAGGAAAAGAAGCACCTCATGGTCAGGCTTTCCATGTTACATGTAGGCCCTCCTCTGTGTGACCTCATGGTCAGGCCCAACAGCCATGAACAATCAGAAAATACTATTGTACTTCTGCCATTTACAGGCTTTCTCTCTCTCAGAGAAAGCTTTCCACTGCTGACTCTCCTCACCAGCACTGTCTCTCTGCACCTCTGCTCTCTCACTCTTTTTCTCTTGTCCTTTATCTCTGATTTCTGACTCTTGCCTTTTTTTAGCAAGTGAAGACAGAGTGCAGGTGACACTTCCTCTTCTTAGTATGTGGCTAGTCCACCAACACACCTGTCACAAGGACTACACTGGTGTGCATGAGATTTTGATTCGCTCTTTTTTTTAAAAAATGAGTTGGGAAGCCAACAACAAAGCCTAACTTTTAACATTATCAAATGGAGATGTCCTCTGTGTAGTAGTCGCAGAAACCTATGGAGAGAGCAGTGTCTGTGTGCGGTTAGATGTCCTCCGGCTGGGTGATGGAGGCTTCATAGAGGACGGAAATGCCATTCTGAGAGGACTGGATTTTATGTGTGTATTTCCATCTGCTGGCATCATCAGTAACGACCCTTTGATATCTTATTGCTGAGAGTGTTTCTTAGAGTTACTTGATCGAGGTGAACCGTGAACAGCAACATCCAAACTGTTCTGTCTTCTGAAATCAGGGACTAGTCCTTGACCTGAGCAGATCGGCTTAGAATGTGAAATTTTTTGTCTAAATAGTTCATTAGTTGTGAAATGGTGAACCGTGACCTCTCGAGTCGTTTTGCACGGAGCCTCGGGTCATGGTTAGTGTTGTCTAGCCAGGGTCTGCTTAGCCTTGGATTATCAGGCTCCTGTTTTCCTGAACATCACGAACGGCTGAAGTCTCAGGGAGAATACACAAATTACAGCATAACCTTAAAAACCAAGCTTTGACCTGAACTTTGTAACTAAATAGTGCAACCCTTGAAAGATGGAAATTCCATCACAGTAATAACAGAAACAGAGAGATGCGATGTATGACTCAGGAGGCAGAGATGCTTTGAACGAGATCGGGTTCATGGCGATGCCTGGGAACTCGATGAAAGTGCCAGGCCCTGATGCTTTCTGCTTGCACAGAAGGATTCAGAGAAATGTTTGAGTGTGATGAGCCTATGGCGAAGAGATGAGAATAGTGGAGTAACAATGAGAAAATTGTTAAGATGGATATTGTAAGGGAGTCAGTGTTGTGCCTCGTCTACTTCTTTAGCCTGCCTGGGGCTTCTTAACAGGTGTGCTGAGGTCCTGTAGCGGATAGTCTGCAGCTGAGGTTAGACTGTGGGGCAGGTGCTCCTGGCATGGACCCTGCCTCAGAAGGTGCAGATGTGCAGGAGACGGCAGTTGGACAGAGAGCATAGCAGGTGTTTGAAGTTGTAGCTCGCCGTCCTGCCTCCTTGGTAAAGGGGTCAGCCTTCCCCGTTTGTCAACCCCCTTTAGCATGGGGACATTAACCGTGCGCCTAGGGATGATTGGGAGGAGGGGGTATAGCCGATGACCAGCGGTGAAAGACTGTGGCATGACGTGAAGAAGAGGGGGGTTGATGAGTTGGAGGGGCAGTTACAGTGCATACTGTGGCAGAGAGGGAAGGAGCTCCGCGCAACTTGCGGGAGAGGGAAGTGCATGCTGTGAATATACGGCAGAAGATTTCAGAATCAAGGGTGCCTCAGAACGTTTCCTGGTTGCTGTAACCTGCCAGCTGGTTGATTAACAGGGTGTACTTGGTAGCTGTAAAACCCTGTTTCTCCACAACTCAAACAATTCTACATAGGATGCAAATTCATGTGCAGCAAGTTAGTGATTTCAGATTAACAGAAAGTGAGAGCAGTTATTTTCAGGTTATGGAAGTATGCTAAAATGCTGTCAGGAAATATACCCTAATATACAGTTTAAGACACATTCCAAGCAGATAATATACTGGTAATATATTAGAAGTTAAATGTCAATATACTTTGAACAGTTGCAAAATAGTACTTCTAAAGCTAGTAGACATTTAATGAATGTCTCAGGTCCAACTTTAAATATATTAAGTACAATTTAAGTGGTTCAATTAAGACAACTTTAAGTTGAACTACAGTGTCTGGCTGGAAAGCTGCTTTGAATTTGCCTTAAAATAAGACAAAAGTGGATAACAAAAAAGTGTAATAGAAGGCTTTTCTGAAGCACTAATTTCGATTGTTTGAATTTCTTTTCTTTAAAAAGTAGAGAGCTCTAAAAGAGCAGAATGGATGAAAGACAACCTGGAGCAGTGCCAGCTGAGATGAAGCATTGTATGAGGCTTCACACTTATACAGCATGATTAATCTAGACATGACTGTGGGCTGCTGCAGTGGTCTTCAAACTGGCATCAGTCTATTGATTCATAAGTGTTATCACTGATTTTAAATGTTATGTCTGATAACATCTTTGCCTGATAAGTTATCAGACAAGAATGGACAGCCTCCTCGCTACTTTTCCACACTGCCATCTCCTGCCAGCACCAGGCATAAGTAAACTGACGGACTCTTTGAAACCAAACCCCACAAATGTCACAGTGTAATTCGAAAGCCTGCTGTCAAAGCTTCTTCCTGGCTGCATCATGCTGCCACTCTCTCTCCATGAATTCTCTATCTGGTGTCAATTCTGATGATGGTCAGGTAGTTCAAGAAGCAACTTTGTTTGCAGCATATGTTTTAATATTAGGACCCTATGAATGGGGTTTTGCACTGCCAAGAAAAGTCAAGTATGTGGGGTTTGTACATAACTTGAGAGGAGGGTCTACCTGGGCAATGAAACTCTTGGGGAACAAGGCCCTGGGTCAACTGCATGAAAGGGGGCATCAGAGCTACATAATTAGCTAGCTAGAATCAACCTACAAAATATATTTGCACACAGTATCTGTATAAACACATTTTTTGTGTATCTACCTAACTCAACAAACCCCTTAATGTTCACAGAAGCTGTAGGTCAAACCAACAGGTGACGTGAGGAGGTACTGTCTTTTTAATTGCAAGAACTTCAGAGGAGTTGCTTTTATTTTGCTAGCCCTGCATGTACAGTAAGAGTTCTGGATTTTTCTGCAATGTATATACAGTACACACTGAGCCTTACCTCTGTATGGTATGGAAGAAACCTTGATTGCTGTACATTCACATACATGTTAACAGCACAGTGAGCTGAGGAAATGAGTAATTCGGTGTAAATAAACCAGTATCATCTTTACAAGATCATGTGACTGTATGAGCTGCACTGCTCAGACTTTCATCTAGAAACTCAAATCAGTCACCAGGGAAGAGACTGGCACTGCATCCACAGTAGCCAGACTGGGAGGACTGGAAAGAGGCATGGGGAGAGAGATACAGACATAAAGAGAGAGGGGGAAAGAAAGAGAGATGAATAGCTGGGGAGAGATGGGATGAGAGACATAGATCCACTGAGAGAGAGCATCCCTGGCCCCCTGCTCAATGACGTCAGCAGCAGATGGCATCAATGTCTTTACTGCTAGAAGAAGAAGAGAAACAGAGGAGAGGAGAGGGAAGGAGGGAGGAGGAGGACGACTGATATTTGCTACTGGAAGCCTGTCTGAGTGTCTGGAGGCTTCAGGAAGATGCTCTCTGGAATTTAACACCAAAACTGGGTGAGAAGCTCATCATACAATCCACTGACAGAGGACATTTACATTAAAATGGATGATGATTTCTGTGATTTTGCATGAGGTTGAAGTGTCTAATTGAATAATAATAATAACAGGCAATTGTTGAACAGTTTGACGGGGGCAGGTAATGGTCAGTCCAGCTATATGATAGTTATTATTAGTTATTTATTCTACGTATTACTTATTTTACATTAACTATGTTTTCTTATATTGATTTATGTGATATTCCAGATTTTCCCCAGAGTGAATGTTGTTTTATCTCATGTAATGCTATGTAGTGTTATGTTATGTATACAGACTACTTTGACTACAACTAACAGTCTTCTATAGTTAAAATTTGCCATTTTGTTAAAGATAGGTATAGGAAGTTTATTTGCTTATTTCATCTTATTTTTTATTCTTATTTTTCTTCTTTTCTTCTTATTTTTACTTATTCAAAACATTATAGGTCAGCTTTTCCTCTAGTGGATCAAAAAAGTTTTGTCTAATCTCACGCCTGTCCTCCGACAGCATTTTATATATTAAAGATTCTTTTCTCTCCCCACTCCCCCCACACATGCTGCAGGAGGACATGTTGACTTTGCCATTTGACGAGCCATCCTCTAACCAAACCAGCAGTCCTTTCAGGACCAGCTGGGCTACCAACCAAATAATCAAATCAGTGAAGCCAGAGCCTGGCAGACTCTTGCAGGACACGCTTAAGTCTGGAAGAGAGGATGAAGAGAGGCATGGTGCAGAGGAGGAGGAACAGGAGGAGGAGGAGGAAGGTGATCTGAGAAGAAGGGGTTCTCGTAAAAAGAAGCTGAGCCAGGCCCGGCAGGACCGGGTTCGACTGCGGCGTATTGAGGCCAATGCACGGGAAAGGAACCGTATGCATGGTCTGAACAACGCACTGGACAGCCTGAGGAAAGTGGTTCCATGCTACTCCAAGACACAAAAGCTGTCTAAAATAGAAACACTCCGTTTAGCCAAGAATTACATCTGGGCCCTTGGTGAGATCCTGAGCACTGGTAAAAGGCCGGACCTGCTCACTTTCGCCCAGACGCTGTGCAAGGGTCTTTCCCAGCCCACTACTAATCTGGTGGCCGGTTGTCTGCAGCTCAACACCCACAGCTTCATCTCAGAGTCTGGCGGGGAGTCGTTTTCCCTCTACCCAGCCTATCACCACCACAGAGCTGAGGGATTGGGCTCCAGCTCAGTGGACAGCAGTAGGCCCCTGCATCCTTTCAGCTCCTTCTGCAGCCCCTACGACACTCTGTACGACAGCCCTTCTCCAGACTGCTCCAGCCCTTTGGATGCAGGAACCCTCAGCCCTCCCATCAACTTCAATGGCATTTTCTCTCTGAAACATGAGGAACCAGTGGACTATCGGAGCTGTCACTATGGTCTCCACTACTGCTCTATCAGCCAGAGCTCCTCCACAGACATCAGCCCATATGACATCCATCTCCGGGGCCAGTTTTATCAGGTGCAGGAGGAATTAAACAAGCCTTTCCGTAATTAATGAACTATATAGATATGTTGATTAGAAAGAAATTCTATCACCCTGTTGAAAAAAAAAAATTAGGATGTACAGTGCTTGACTGCAATCCATCTAATAAACAATTATTAATTCATATCAATTGAATGGTAATCACTTGGGGACCATGCGTGTTAAGTTGAAGAATACTGGAACACATACAACGCATAGTGTGGCACATACATGGGAATTTTTATTTTGATTTGGTTGGTTATTTATTATTTATATAAAGCATTTTTTTTACTACTACAGCCCACATTGCAATAAAAGAGAACAAAGAAGCAAAGGAAACTATGCAATACTGAGCAGACAGTGTCACACCTTAAGAAGAGGCTAAAACACACAATTCTTCTTCTTCTTAATTATTATTATAATTGTTATCAGTACATAATTTGAACATGGGGGAAAATAATACCCCATGTTTTTCTGTCGTTCTGCAGTGTGTCATTGATTTTGTGTAACTTATCGGGTGAAATTATTTTCCCAGAAAATATGTAAATAACTTTCCAAATGATATGATGTGTGTGTTTCATGGAACTGTACAGCCAATTATGATTATTATTTACTGTAATGTGGCGGTACACTCCTTGAAATGTTTGTGATAGTCATTCCATTTAAAGCAAAAATGTTAGGCTATTCCCTACTGAAGCAACAAAAACAAATTAATTCATTTAGATTTGTTTTAAATCTTGATCTGCAGATAATTTATATATAAACTGTCTGTGACTATGGTGTTTTATTTGTAATTCTTTAAGCGACAAGGTGGGTTTTGGAGATGGTCTGTTCTTGTTCACTATGCTTCTGCTTTATTCAGCTTTGTCACAAATCCAAATTAAAATGACTAAAGCTAAACTGTGTTCCTGAAATTAAGAGGGTGGATTTATATAGTTTCAGGATCATTTGGAAGCACCAGTCAGTTGTTAGAAAATGACTGTAAATTTATAGAAAATCATAAATAAGTAGGAGAATAAATATTTGTTATTCATTTTCACATTAAGTTAAATAGTGAAACCCAGAATGCATGTTTTAAGCCTTTATCACATGGAAATATCTTTCATATGACTTTATAATAATTTCTTCAAAATTCAGCTTTTGGAAACTTAAAGAAAAAAGTTCTGCTTTGAAATATGCAGGTCCAGCAGAGACACACAGTGTAAGAAATGAAAATGACATTTGAAATAATCTTGTCACTATGTAAATCTGCTGTAACTGGCAGACATTTGTAAAACAATGCTGCTGTAAATGCTGTTGAACAAAACTCGACCTGTGACTTTCACTTTTATAAATATCCAGCCTAAGCCAAAATCACACAGATTCATACAGCTCAGTGAGAACCATGTGTTTCTAAATTCTGAGATTTTTTTTATTGTTAGATTGACTAAAGGATTACATGCTCCTTTACTGATGAACTTTCATAAACCCTGTTGACACCCATTGGTCTACTTTAAACTGCATTGGCACCAACTCATTTTGGTTCAAACAGTAATGAGTGAAGTTAAATTCTAAAATAAATACAATCATACTAATAATATTAAAATATGTCACGGTGTAGGTAAATTGAGTACTAAGGCCAGGGATTTTAGAAGACCCACCTATTAAAACTATATCTGTGAAGTATGTCATTGAATCTGACAATAGTTGATTATGTGGTGGGAAGAAGTGTGACAAGCCTGCGTAGTGCTTTTTCACACTATTCTCATCCGTACTACTTCGGTGTGACAGATTGACAGCTAGCTAGCTAGCACTTCATTTCTCACACCTTAAATGTCTCACTTATGCCAACATTAACAGCAAGGTGTCAACTTCTAAACAGTCAAACATTCTGTGAAATAAAGCCTACTCTGTGCTGTTTGTGCTTGATCTTTTTGTTCACATCAGGTTAAAGGGAAATCACCCCCAGATTCTCTACATTGTTGGATGTCTGCCACCTTGCATTCAAAGAGTGATTTTTGTAAAACTCAATGGCAATGTTCAGAACCAAAGTTTGAATGGACTATAGGCTAATACAAAAAGAATATACCAAAATCTCAGCCACACTACTCTGAAGGATGATTCCAAGACAACATAAGTCTTATATTCATAGTTATAGGCCAGTTTTTAGTTGAGATCTACTTAAGGAATTTGATGACATCAATGCAAATAAATGGTTTTGATAATCTAGAATTTTTGCTCTTTTAGATTGTCAAACTATTTTTCACCATCTCGGTGTTCAGGATTTTTTGGTTCTAAAATGTTGGCTCGATGATGTAGAGGGGTTACTAGCATGACCCCTCCCCCACTATATAAACAGTAGAGTGGACATGCTCATCATTACTATTTATACACCATTCATAGTTTTACAAACTTTCATTGGAGACAACTGCTTACTTCGGATAAGTCACTGTTACTGGTGAATGGGGACATTTTCTGTCAATGTAAGTGCTCAAGGAGTTATTTTAAACCTAACTTCGGCTTCAGCGCTGACTTCAGCACCAATTGTAGAGCTGGGAGGTCCCTGGCCAGAGGGAAAGCATCTGCTGGGCAGCACTTCAGCTTGAGAGGCAATTGAACCAAGGGTGACAGCCACAATAGTAATGAGCAAGTGAGTAATGTTACATTCTCTGAACTCCATTGAAAAAAATGTCACTTTAAACGCACAATATGTAATTTGAGCCGCTAGGGGTCTCTCAATCAAAACAACAACAAAAGACGGAGTGTGATGACGGTGTGAAGTAGCAAGGGATCATGGGAGTTGTTGTCTTTGTTTTTAAATAATCAGCTTCACTGGGATACAATTACTCTGGTGTTCATGGTTCAGGATGTTATTACTGGCAGCTGATTTATCTGCAGAGGTCTTCTCTCCAGAACAAACGGACCCGGTTATTACAGGTAAAAACACTGAATTAAGCAGTTTCACCTCAAAGATCAGTGTTTCTCCAACAATGTACGGCAATCCACGGACGTCAGATACGGGCTGTAAACTGAGCTGCTGCTAACACTTGTTCAGTTTATTTCTCTTACAACTTTAGATCCAGACGTTCGTTTGGTTTCTCCCGGGAGCCGAATTCTCCGCAGAGGTCTCCTCTTCTCCAAAGTCAAACATACACGCAGATTACGGGACTTCCTGGAAAGGCTGTTAGCCGAGCTGCTGCTAACATTTGCTCAGTTTATTTCTTGACAACATCCAGTGAGTAAAATCCTTATTTCAGCTAAAAGATACAGTTAAAAATGAGTTTATCATGAAAATTTGGTTTAAAACTGAATAAAATTCCATTTATACCAGTTTGTGTGGAACAAGCACAATGCTGATGTATGATGATGATCTTGTACATGTGCAAGTTACTCTTTGGTAGATGCCATTGTAGCAGACACAGTACCAATGCATGCATCTTTTGCCAGTTTACCATGCAGTTTACGCTATGTCAGAGGACGTATGACGCCATTGACATGCGACCAAATGAAATGGTCGCATGTCAATGGTTACTTTTATTAAATTACAGATTTCACTCGGTTTGGATAATGTAAGTACACAACTCAGCAACATATAGAACATAGGTCTAGTTGTTTTTACACGTTTTAATGTGGAATAATTACATATTATACCTTTAACATAATGACTGGTAATAGATTAACTAGTCATTTAAGTTACATTTTTACTGAAACAAGTCCACATTTACGTACAAAATATGTGCTGAATTAAACAGTGGTACCTTATGTTACTTACTTGTTATTTTCTAAAATATTATCCATGTTGTTTGCCTTACACCTATGAACAACATGAATATTGCTAACTCAGAGGCTGTTGAGTTAGGCCGTGCTTTAGAGCCTTCAGCAGATATGCCCCAGCATCAGAGCAGAAAATAATGCTTGTTTTTCTATGAGTTTGAAACCTAATTTCATAGGCTTGGTGATTTTTTTAATCCCTAACCCTAACCCTAACCCTAACCCTAATCTCTGAGGTGGAGAGCAGGAGTTAAGAGAACTTTTCTTGTGGAAAAAATTACATACAGCCCATGACTTTGGCCAAATCTGTCATAGTGCCATAGTGCCACCAAGGTATCTAATCTGACCATAGAGAGATCAAACCAAAACTCAATTGTTCGTCTCCTCTAGACCTACAAATCATACATTGACACCCCAGACCTAAATCCAACAGGAAATCTGCAATATGCCTCCTCTGAGGGCATTAATGGTATCAGCTTCAAACTTTGATACATGACTTATGACACTGTGCTGAACAAAAGTTATGAAACACTTTGTAATAACTTGAACGGTTTAGATTTTGTAATCCCTGAAAGTTGAAGTGCCATATTGCACCTTACAATGTAAACAAATGGGGAGGCAATCTCTGGGCATGGACTTTGTGTGAAACAAATGGTTCTGATGGAAATTCCAACTAAAATGTGATTTTTAATGTAAGATTTGGCCAAAGTCATGGGATTTATTAAGATATTTCACAAAACGCGTAATCTCCAACTGCCCCTGGTGATGTCACTCCCTCAATGCTGTTATAACTTTAAAACACTCTAATATCTCAAAAACAGTAAAAGATAGAAAACATGTCAATTTAAGATTTGTAGGTCAAAGTCTTGTGATTCATTTAAAATTCAAATTAAGTCTTGAAGTTTGTGTCAAATTGAAACCACTTAAGTTATACATAATATACTGAAAGCTGCACTTAAGGCATGCTTAAATACACTAAAAACATATTTTCCCTGTATTTTTGGGTACTTTCACCTAACAGTTAACTAGTGATAATATACTTAAAGCATCAGAAGTACAGTTTTGCAAATGTAAAAAAGGTATACATTGAATTCAAAGTCTATTACCAATATATTTGGAAAACAAAATAAATTTACTTAAAATATACTGTCAATGAATTTTTACATAATTTTTTACTGCATTCAGAATACAGTTAAATTGTGCTGGAAATATGGTAAAAGTATACTAAGGTGTATTTTCTAAAAGCATTTTAGTATGCTTTTATGCACTGAAAATACTCAGGTTGAATTGTAGTGAACTGAAGTGTACTAAAAGTTGTTGTTAAGATAAACCTTCATATACTGATATTATATTTCGTGGATATTATTAGGTAATTTAGAATAGCGTAAAATATAATAAATATAGTAAAAATATGGTACATTATAAGTAATATTAGTATCATTACAAAATGTACTATTCACAATTGCACTTTTTGTTACATGTAAAACATTCCAAAATTATCTACACAATTATCTTAAGATCTACACAAAGTAAGAAACACAGAATTCAGGCAACAAACCAAATCTTATTTTAACTGATCAATACAGTTATTTAAGTGTTGTTACACAACCAACAAAATGAAAACTTTAAACCTTGCAAATTTAAACTGTTCATCTGATAACAAAATTCACATTTATGGGTAACTGCTGTACCACTTGAACATTCCCTCAAGGGATCAATAAAGGCATCTTATTTTATCTTACAATTGTCTTAATCTTTAATTGTCTGTATTGAAGTACATCTGTATCCTTTCACTGCTGTAAAAATATAGAAAGCAGATCGACTGCCAGTGTCTTACTATTTGCTTTGTATTTACAGATTTTGTTCCAATTTTCTCAATGATCATAAATAACTCATTGAAGACTCATCATTAGAGAAATGTGAACACTAGATTGTTTTTTTAATCTCCCCGTTTACTTTTATTTGTTTATTGCCTGGACCAATATAGCGGACATGTTGATGTATCGCAGCAATGGGCCAAAGCTCTTGATGTGGCATCTACAGATATATGTCTATGGTGATGCTATTCAAATTTGAGATCACATGATGCATTAATTTAGCTCAACCAATCAGCTCACAATTTCACAGGCAGCCTGTCATGATCTGATAAACATGAGATAAATTTATAGATATTTATATTTAATGCAAGGGACCCGCACCAGCTTTTTTGGACTGCAGTTACACTGACCGCATTGTCTATATTTATGCCACTGTGTGCACATGGTATCCTATGTCAACTCTGTCTCCTAGAAATTACATTCATATACGGCTAAATAGTTTTGCCAATTGCCAACACTTTGAACGAATGAACTGTTACATTTCTATATTGCTCTGAAGTTGCAGGGAGGAAGTTGGATGACCTGTAGGACTCTAATGTAGAATGATGCAGAACTGTGACTCCACAGACCTAGGTTTGCATCCTGAGTCCTTAGTGTGTTTAGGTTTAGGCAACAAAAGCACTTTTGTTCAGGTTAATGAACGATGGTGTTGTGGCTTAAATGTTAATGCTGAATTTCAAGTCACTGCAGTCTTTTTCTGTGTTAAACAGAGACCATAATCTTTTCCTAGCACTAATCAAGTGCTGCCATTGCCTAAGCACAACCATAAAAAAGGTTAGTAATGATAATGACATTGTACTGTGATACTGGATTTTATGACAGAAGAAAAATTCAATACATTGTCACTGAACACTTTACTCATATGTTTAGTATCAGCATTTTCACAGCTTGCCAAATATGTTAATGACATTTAATAGGAAGATTTTGTCATTACATATATAGAAAATGTAGCCTCCTTGCTGCTGTAGCCTCCTTGCTTCTCAGTGGCAGGTGAAAAAATGCAGGTGATGGGAAGAAGTATATTTGTCCCCCCAGTCAGCAATGGGAGTTAGCTGCAACAATGACAGAAGTGCAGAGGGAACTGGCAACTTCAAACTGTTTGAGAAAGAGGAACATAAAAAAAATCATCCACATCACCACTTTTATTAATGCTTTACTGCATTTGTAGAATTCCCCAGTGGTGTTTTTACTTTTAACATTTCTACTGAATTATGTAAGAATGTATAAAAAAACAAACTGTTTTTGATATAACCACAAACAAAGACCCCCTTCTGGGGAGTGCACAGAGAAAGACATGTATATAAATAATACACACTCTCTGATCACCATTTTCAAAATCCTGCCACAAGTACTGGGTCACAGATGGTGTGGGACACAGAATTTCCCCCATTAAATTCCTAATAATCTGCTTTTGGATGAGGAGGGTGTTGTGGAACCTGGTGGAGGGATTCTAGTTTTAATTAGAGGATTTAAGATGCTATGTCCCCCAGAACAGTGGCCCTCAAGAGAAGTGGGTGCAGGTGATGCTCAAAAACTGAAGTCACGCCTTGGTAGCAGCCAACAAGTCATTTATATGTTAGAATGGACACTTTGGCATTCATCCTTCTCTCCCCCTGAAGAACTCCCCCTTTTGCTATGATTGCCAACATCCCACATTTAGTTTTAGCTGGGGCTTATAGAGGTTTAGCTAGAACCACTGGGCAATAACTAATGTGTGTGTGTGTGTGTGTGTGTGTGTGTGTGTGTGTGTGTGTGTGTGTGTGTGTGTGTGCAGTGATCTTAGGAAAATAAAATATATAAAAGTATAATAATATAATAATATTCCCTATTTTCAATCCTTTATAAGAAGTTAAATGTCTCATCAATTCAGTTTAAATTCAAGTTATTAAGTGAAACATTTGCCTCTCCATCCATCCATTCATTCATTCACTTAACATTTAATCAGCCTAGGTATACTCTGGCAACCTCCAGTGCTAGTATCAAAAAGATACTGTAGATAGATAGATAGATAGATAGATAGATAGATAGATAGATAGATAGATAGATAGATAGATAGATAGATAGATAGATAGATAGATAGATAGATAGATACTTTATTAATCCACGAAGGGAAATTCAAAAATGTCATAGCAGTGGACATTGCTGCACCCCTCAAAGAAACACATAAACTGCACCAGACTGCAAAAATGGATACCATCAGATTCATTTCAATTTGAATACTAAACAATTATACACAGTGTGGCTTTAAAGGGGTGCTAATCACTATCTTTATATTAACAGTAGATCAAGTGGAGTTATGTTAACTTTTTACCTAAACAAAAGACAGTAAAATGTCCTATCACATGTTTCGGTGTCCATCTAAAGACCTACACTCCAACAAGTTCACATGTGCCTTGTGGAATGAGAACAATTTGAGCTCATCTATCTGCCAGACCATTAGCTATGAAGAAAGAACTGGATATTAAATATGTATGAACTGATCCTATCTGGACAAATTACGTGAAGTTTGTCTGTTCTTGACTCAGGCTAATCAGAGCCACATTAAGGGCTATTTTGAATGACATGTCATGCAATGAGGCCATTTATATTACCAGCTAATACTGACATCCACTAACTGCTAATGACCCCATCAATGTCCCTAAAAATACCATTAGTTTCTTCATTTAAAATAAAAGTAGGTATTTAAGTTTGAAGTCATTGTGATATTTGAATATCTGTATTTCTACTTTGAATATAAAGAAACCTGAGGTGTAGAGGGCATTACATATTATTAACTGCAAATGAAACTTCACACATTTAAAAAAAAAAGTTAAGAGGCATGAATGAGTTTAGGATGTGTCACCAAAGAGTCACCTGGTCACTTCCCAGGCAAATGAGGATAAATCAAAGGCAAGGCAAGGAGAGGCAAGTTCATTTTTGTCCACTCAGATGTGTAATTACCTATAGCCACAAAGTAGTGCCTGTCCTTTAAGTAGGATCCAAATCATGTCAATACTGTACCAGAACATCCCAACCAGTTTTCCAGTCTGTCTAGTAATATGTTGTGGTCAGCTGTGTCAACTGTGACACTGAGATCCAGTAATACTAATACTGTAATTCTGGCACTGTCAGTGTTTAGGTGTATGTCATTGAAGACTTTAACAAGAGCGGTCTCAGTGCTGTGGTGTGGTCGAAATCCAGACTGGAAGATATCAAAATGGTTGTTTAGTGCCACAAAGTTGTTTAGCTGATGAAAAACAGCCTTTTCAATGATTTTACTTAAAAACTGTCCACAGGATGCTTTGAAAAAAACTAGTTAGAATATACAGAACAAAAAAAAAGATAGAATACATGCACAAATACATACAAGTGTTTCTATACAGGGATATTAGGTGTGAGAACAATGTTGTTTCTCTTTAAGCCATGATTTAACACTTTTGTTGCATTTTCAACTCAATGGGTTGAGACAGTTCTATAGTTTTGCTCCATTGACAGAGAAGACGTATTGTCAAAATAAGGTTTTGCACATTGCAATCCAAAGCTACCCTTTGTTAAGGTCTGTGTGTTGACTTCACTGGAGTGCTGGTGTCTTGGAAAAACACGATATTTTAATTTCCAAAAGCTTCATGAGCTATTCCAACCTTAAGCTTATTTTTAAATGCCTACACGGTCATGCTGCTTCTTTGCTTAATGAATTTATTACAAGATGGTGCCATGACATTGATTCTTTATCAATGATTTTTATTGCCTGTGTATATAGTGCTTTTGACCAGGTAATCCGCCAGATGCCCTTTGACTTTTTCCCTGTGTGTTGAACTGGACTGGGCAGTAGGCCCTTGAAGTTGAAACTGAAGTTTGCTTTCACACTAGTTGTGAAATGTGACTGAGGAGTTTGATACAACTAGTTAAACATCAAAGATGCAGCAATTTACACACCAGGCAGTTCATTCCTTCTATATCTACATTCAGGGCATTTAGCAGATATTCATATCCAGAGAACGACAGGTGTTTGCTCAGTGGCTGGACTCTCTGTAACTCATCCTCAACACATTATGAAAAAGGAGTTTAACATTTGTTTCTGTAAATTTAAATAATTTGCCATGTTAGAAGAACTGCATCATCATGATATTGTAAGTAAGGGAGTTTTCAAGTTGTGTTTGAACTTGTGTATTTAAGTTTATTCATGCATATTCTTAGATGGGCTTATTGGTCTGTCTGCTTTTCCCTCCACACCTGTTCTGTATCAGTCTAGTTAGCCCTGCGCTGCTCCCTGTGTCTTCCCCTGCCTATCTGCTCCTCCTGTTCCACCAACACCTCATCCCTCTGTTGGTTTAGTCTGTATTTGTATTTTTTTTTTTTAGTGTTGTTGGATCCTCTGCTCTGCTTTGTTCTGTGCTGTTCAGTAGCCCTGTTAAGTTCAGTTTAGCTCTGCCTGCACTTGGTTTTCATTAAAGAGATATTCTTCAGTTCACACTGGCTGCTGTCTACTGTATTTGGGACCACCTGCTCCACTACTCCTAACATATATATGCTGCTATATAATTCAAAATTTAAAATAACATGTTCTGCATTGCATTCTTGTCTGATGAGTCTGCTTCATCTATCTGGATCTTTCACAGTCCCTCGAGCCTCTGCACAAGTTTTAGAACTTTACATCAACGTTTTTGTAAAATGTAACATCTGATGTTAAACTTGTAGGCCAGAGCAGTATATCATCTTTACAATGCAACCGTAAGGTTGTGGCTCAGCAGGTAAAGTGGCTCATCTATTATTTGCAGGGTTTGCCATACAAGCCCTGGCTCCTCATATCCACATAAATTGTTGTTATAAATTGTAAAGCGCTGTATAAATGCAGTTATGTGACCCATGTTTATCTGACAAGGATTTCTGATGACAGTAAATTTATTATGTAGCCTCCAAACCTTAACCAGTAAGGTCCACCTATTCAGCACAGAGCTGAGCATTTAACCTTGATCATCCATCCATTTGTCAGACATCACTTATCAGGCCAAAAGCATGTTTACTTTGTGCATACTCACTTTGTAAGAAAATGTGTAGTCTTTTTGAATGTAAAAATGATACAAAATATGGTAATATGACATTTATTTGGGATGATGGTAACATCTTTCTGAGAGTATACATGCAGTTTTAAATATACACATTGGCATTTGTAAGGGGAGGAAGTGTGTGTGTGTGTTTGTCTTTTGATACCACACATTTCCAAATTGGCACACACTTGCAGCACTCGCAGCCCACACAAAGACCAAATGGTGTGCTGGCAGCCAACTTACATCCTTGATCTGCTTCTTACAGTGGGAGAGCAGGGCATGTAAATCTGCCTGAATAAAGAAAACATTACAGGAAAAGAACATGCTTCTTTTTTATCTAATGGGCATAGTGTATCACACAGGAATGAAATGCATCATAGTATGCATTCCAGGTCGCAGAGATCTCCTGTGGAAATTGGAAATTATGGCTTGACCACTGGGGGCAGCAAAAATGCTTTTCTGTGAGAAAAAAAAATCCAATTATATATAGTATTAAAACTAAAGTTTAATATAATCAAAGGCAGAATTATAACTTCTTTTTTGAGAGTGATGAGTGACAGTGATATTTTTGTGACCTTTGGATATTTTTTTTCAGTCTGAATGTATGAACATGGCCTTAATTTTTCTTTTCTTCACTGCTTTAGCCAAAATGGTAGTCCCTCTTTATATCTCACTCATACCAAAGAAAAGCACACACAATCAAGATTCATTGTATCATATTATATATTCCATTATGGTAATTGATTATCCAGGTTGTATAACATAGGTGACATATGTGTGCCTCCTGCTGAAATAAAAAATAATTCTCAGTATTATGTCTGATGGGACTTCAAGAGGTGTTTTTAGTGAAGGGTGGTAGGGAACCAAAGAATATATTTAACAGTTCTCAGCATTCCCTGATTTAAGCCAATTGCTTATAAACATTTCAAACTGATGACATGTTTCACAAGTCCACTACAAGAGGTAAATGGTAAATGGACTGTACTTGTATAGTGCCTTTCTAGTCTAGATGACCACTGTCACGTGCCAGGGGTGTGGAGGAACCGGTGGACCCAAATGCAGAGAGCCGAAACAGGCAAAATCTGATGCAGACCGTTTATTCTAACAAATAAATTACAAAACACAAGGGCTATGCACAACACCAGGGATAACAGGGAAAACAGACGACTCGACAAGGACTGAACTGAAAACAGGACTATAAATACACAGGCAGTGATTACAAATGAAACACAGGTGAGGAGAACAAGACACAGGTGAGACACATGAACTAACGAAACACAGGAAGTAAAGTGACCAGACACAAGGTAGCAGGGAATTCAAACTAAAACAGGAAAACAGAGGAACACAGGGGAAACAAAACCCAAAACAAAGCACACATCAGACAGGGCAGGTAAAACAAAAATACAAACTAACAAAAACCCCAAAAGTCCTGATAGACCATGACAACCACTCAAAGTGCTTTTTACATTATGAGTCACATTCACCCATTCTTACACATTCATACACTGAATGGGTACAGGGGCTACCATGCAAGGTCCCAGCCTGCCCATCAGAGGGAACTAACCATTCACACACATTCACACACTGATGACACAACCATCAGGAGCAATTTGGGGTTCAGTATCTTGCCCAAGGACACTTTGACACTTTTAGTGGACGACCCGGGTCTAGAGGTATGTTTTTATATTATATATTACTTCCTTGTTTATAACTGCTAAATAAAATAGATTTTCAAAACTTCTACATATATATATATATATATATATATATATATATATATATATATGTATGTATATGTGTGTGTGTGTGTGTGTATGTGTGTGTGTGTGTGTGTGTGTAGTCTATACAGTCCCCTATAGTGACAAGTTGAGATTTTGGAACCATCAGGGAGGATGTCAAGCAGCGATTAAGTTCATAGGGAGTTAACAGTTCAACATTCAACGCTTTAGGAACAAACCGTAAAATCTTAAAATCACTTCTAAAACTTGCAGGTAACCAGTGAAGGGCAGCAAGGACTGGAGTAATGTAGTAGCTTCTCTTAGAATATGTTAAAAGCCTGGCAGCAGCATTTTGTACCAACTGCAGTCTCTGGATGTTATGCCTGTTGTTACCAGACTAAAGTGCTTTGCAGCAATCGAGTCCTGCTGATACACATAACAGTGGAGAGATGGAGATAGTAATGTAACTGACCTGTGTGCTGATATTTGACATGTTTTTTTTCTTCCCAAAAACAAATAATTTTAAAAATATTTGTACAAAATAAATGTTCATTAAAAACCCACAATTTGTGTTTTGCCAAATAATGCACACCCCTAGTATCTACAACCAAGTCCAGCTGCCCTTGATTCAGCCCTCCTTGGGTAACCATGACCTGGATAACTGAGAATCTTCAGACATTTACATTTACATATAGTATTTGCTAAGATGGCGCAAAAAAAAAAAAAAAAAATCAATAATAATAAAGAATGGTTAAAAAATTACAGTGAGTGGAGTAAACAGGCGGGCAGGTGTTAAGGATGCAAATGAAAGCCAGCACAGATGGCACCAGACTCCATCACTCACTCTCTGGATAATACATAGAGGTAATATCTATATCTCCGTGGCTCTCAGCCTTGCGCTCCGGCAAACAGTACCATTACTGGATGTGGCCTGTCTGTGCTGCAGGGTGGGCTGTTAACACACATCACTCTTTATATTCGTGTCCATTGGCTGAGACAGGAATAGTATTTGTGGGAGAATTTTTGTTCTTTTTGTTGCAATCGTTGACTGTATATAAATATGGTTAATGCGTTTCCACTTCCTACCACTATGTGAAGACTAAGTGAAGCGAAAATATCTTCTTTCTGGAACTGTCATCCTGCTTGTGTGATGTCATTTAGAGTCAGAGTCTGCACAGTAAAGTCGGACAGTGGGGCAACAACCCATGGGACACCTGAGCTGTCCTGTCGCCTGACAGAGGTTTGAGAGCGGCTGTCACAACTGTTAATCATGATGTCACAGCCCCTTTTTAAATTGTCAAATAACTAATTAAAGACAAATTTAGAAAAATGAGCACTTGGACATTACATTAGCATATTAAGAATGACCTAAAATGAAATGGAAAAATTAATTTGACATGTATATGATTTTTTAGTTTGGCATATGTCCCATTTGCTAACATGGAATTGGCAGGAGTTTTGACCTTTACTGCACTATGACCTATATTTGACATAGTGGTCAAACTGTGTAATTACAATGTCACTTGATGCGATTGGGCCCAAAAAGACTTTTTCCTGTACACTTACATCGTGAAAGAGTAAATCAGTGGATAAATTGAACCAAGATGAACCAGAAGATTCATTTTACTATCAGAATTTGATTCATTCAATCCAATTACATCTTGAAAGTTAAACAGAACTGCATGATTGAATTGTTTCATCCTCATTCAAGTTAGCTTGAGGACTAAATCAGAAGTTAGTGGTCTTGGTCAGTGGTAATCTCTAGTGCACATGGTCTATGGGCGCATACATCCATGATTTATATACAGTCAATGGTTGGGATACTAACACAGTAATACAGTCTACAGCTCTGTTTTGAAATTCACGTTCATGTTTGGAAGCATTTTGGACACTCATCAGCTGTTCATGGCACAAAATACATACCGTATGTTTCCGTTTGCTTAAATAATGACACTGCATGACACTTTGTCAATGCAGTGTCATTGCTCAGAGTCAATTTCTTTCCCCCTCAGGTACTCTCTGCTACAGCTGTTCAAACCACACAAATCTCCTGCTGTCTGTATGTTAAGTGTACCTTTACCAATTAAAGCATCCATCATGAGATTTCAAGTTTCACCATGGGCTGCTATGGAGGGTGAGAGAAACAAAATAAATAAATCATTCAAGAAAAACAATGTTGTCTTTTCATCATCAAGATCTGTGCTGCTTACAAGACAGCTGGGGGCAGTGACACCTCAACAGAGGTCAAAATTGCTGTAGATTGAACGTATGTTCTCATATAAGATCTATAACATAATGAAATAACACATATGCATACTGTGTATACCACAAATGATGTTGGGCCTCAACCATATGGTCAGCCTACTTGCTACTTTACAGCCTACTTTACTAGACTATGTGCATGTGCATGTGTATCTCCCCTCACAGAGTTTTAAGATCCTCCCTTCAGTGGACAAGCTGAGATTTCTCGTGTGATCAACCAAGCACAGTTACCTGATCCAAAAAAGAGACCACCATTGCATCTCAGCGCTCTCCTGTTTGCCTGCAGAAGGAAGAAAAGGATTTCTTCACAAAGTCATGCATAACTTCTGTGGTCCGCTGCCTTTTGACCAAGTAGAGTCTCCTGTGTTTTCTCACTGCCCATTGAGAAACCAGCCACCACTAACCCTCGAGGAAACGAGGATGGCAACGCCAGGACCACACATTGGAGGACCTGTGCTGGACCCACTAAAACACATATCTGATTGCTTTCTGACGCAACCCAGGTAAGAGGCTTACATCTGGGCACAGACAGTGTTGTACTGTATGTTTGTTAGCTTTATTGCTTGTTAGCTTTACTGTTACTGTATTGTGAATTTATTCTGCCCCTGCGTGCGCAGCTGTACACAAGGTGACAGATAGCTGAACAGATGTACTAGGCACTGAAAGGTTTAAATGATGAATCAGACATGGAAGTAAAGTTGAGGTCTGTTTGCTTGTATATCTTCATCAACATGCTTTCTTACAACGCTTGTCCAGCAATTCTTTGAAACTGAAAATAAATACACAAGAAAATATTCTTAATGTAAGTAAAAAGAGTGTAGAAATGTAAATACTTCTTAATGCTTACTTGCTTAATACTACAAAATTAACCCAATGTTTACACTATGTTTTGTCAAAAAAGGATCATCTATAAATCTCCCAAAATATGAAATAAACCAACAAAATAGTTATCAATCCTTATCCATAAAGATAAAGCATGTAACATAAACTTACAAGCAAAGCTTTTCCCAGATCCAACACAGGTGGATACAAAAGAGTAAACAGAGAGGGTTCTGGAGCACCTCGCTGCACAAAAGTTCAATCAAAATGGAACTCGAACTACGACCTTACCCATGTGATTACAAATAACCAACAGAGTAATCTTCAAAGCAACCACTGGGAGACACTAAAATTCCCTTTAAATACATATATACAAAACAGAATAGCAAAACAGAATTTATGATCCTTTTGTTCCGCTAAGTTCCAAGGAGCATTGATGCTTGCTGCTGGTTTAGTTGTGTTCACCATGGCTGGTTTGTGTTGTTCCACTTGAGACTGCTATGTATTATGCCACCATTATGCCACTGTTCACCAACAAAGCTAAGATTGCTTTGTTGGTGAACAGTCCAGACAACGTCCATGACAGACTACCATCCATGTGTGCACTCTTTGTGTGACAAAGCAACTACTGCTCTCTTTCCATGGTCATGAGCCAGCATTTCTTTCTCTCTTACTATTAACCCTGATTACACAATCACATAAACACACACACCCCTTTGCACATGTAGTAGGCCCTCTAAACAAAAAACAGCAGTCACATCCACCACAACTTCATCATCCCATCACTTTTGCCATCTTGTCACCCATACAGACATGCTTTCATCTGCCTTTGTGTTTAACCGTGTAGAGCTGTTGTCTTGTGTATGTTTTGCTTAGGTAGTGTTAGTTGGAGTACAGTGATTTGATAACTAAAGTGTCTGTTAATTTTATTCATTCTTGCTGAGGTTATACATTTGAAAGTCTTTTGTGACTATTGGGTCTACTTGTTGTGATATGAGGCGGGTTGAGAGAGTCAGGTGCTCCGACTCAAACTTTCTTCATTCACCTGTGGAATAATTTCAGTTTTGCCGGTTAAATCAGTTTTGTTTAATCAGTAATTACCTTTGATAATTACTAATTATTGCTAATAACCACACACGGTCCTCCCAGCACAGACAATGATATAGGCCTATATTCACATATTCCCCATGGGAATTGTAAAACATCACATTGGAAAATAATATCCCATGCAAAACACTGTTTCATACACAGTATATATGGTTAATTATACATTTGTTTTTATGGCATTTACAAACATGTATGCTTGAGATCAGTTTTGACATTACTGCAAATGAATATAACTGTCATACAGGTTATCCACACTAAAAACAAACAGAGGTGGAGATCCTGGCAGATATCTCATTTCTAACAATAGGCCTCTTTGTATTGTCTAACCTTAACAAACACACGTGCACATGCACGCGCTCGCACACACACACACACACACACACACACACACACACACACACACACACACAGTGCAGTGAGGGGGCACAGGCAGAAAGATGATGGATTGTAGGAATGTAGCTGTATCCTCGGGTGAGTCACTACCATTTCACCTTGTGTGTATGAGAGAGAGAGAGAGAGAGAATGAGCCTGGGATTCCAGTATATATAGCTCTGAGACAGAGCTGGCTTTGGGGGCTGGGTAGGCAGCATCACCCACATCCTCCTTTCACAAAAGATTTCTGTATTTTCAAGGTAATCCATGATGGTATAGACACTGGCTAACCAATTACTTTCTTGCCTTCCTTTTTCTCTCTTTTTTCCAAGTTCATCCCATCTTCATCGACAAATGGCAGTGGATGGCAAGATGTAAATGAGATCCTTATTACAGCAGTGTTCATCAAGCTGGTGCTGGAGCGACTTCAATGACTTGATGAATATGCATGCAAATTTGTTAATTAAGTTAATTATTCCGCTGAAAATTCATTTGTCTTCTTGAGAAAATCTCTCCTGCGATGGCTTTTAGCGTGTTTCGGTCATTAGTCATTTGCCATGCTATTTAAAAAACACTTTGGTTCATTCTTTTTTAAGAGGAAAAGAGAGAGGAAAGTTAAGATGAGGGCAGGGCTGGAGATGGTGGTGCAGAGGCAGTCACTGGGAGTCAAGACATCTTTGAGAGGTCATTGCTGGATTCAAGATGGTAATCTGTACTTCCTTTTGTAAAGGGGATGTATCATACACATTGCCAGATCTATATTTTTAATGGGGATGGGGAACACTTATCAGGGAGGAGCTGATGGTATTTGTCATTGATGCTCTGTTATGATTTCAGTGGTATGGCCGTTAATTATTAGTGCTGATCAATAATTACACTTAGTGTGTTTGAAACATGAAAATATATATAAACATATATATAATTCTAATAATACTATATATTACATTGACTTTTAAGTCATGATGTGGAGTCACAACATGTACATAATAAATATAATTTATGGGTTTTCTACATCATCAGGAGCACACCTGTACATTATGAATACATTTCTTAATACATTTCTAATATTGAAACAGAACACACCTTAGACCAACAGTTGTTTTTCATGTGTTTATTTATATGACAATCTGCCTTTTCACCTTCAAATGTGATTAGAGAAACTGCCCCATAAAAACCTTTTACATGAGCAAAATGAAAGAAACTTTGGGAGGAGCAGCAGAGGTGAGATGTCTCTTATGGGACAGACAGAGGAGGGAAATTTGGCTGCAGGGTGATCGTCTTGCATGTTCTCTGAAAATACACAAAAACAAAGAAATCAGTAAGACAGACAACATTATGGTAGCATGAATTAACTCAAATTAAACTCATCCTCGTGGATACATTTATAAATGCTCCTTACTTGTCTATATATTACTTGTGTGTATATATATTTATATATATATATATATATATATATATATATATATATATATATATATATATATATTCAACCAGCAAGTTTTTTCTTGATGTGAAATGACACAGGCATCTATCAGAAGATAATAAGAGGATGTAAAAAAAGGCATCGTGTGGAAATAAATATTTCTCAGCTTTTATTTTCCAGTCAAAATAATATGCTTGAATAAAAGTAACTTTAAGACAAAATTCGCGCAAGGGGTATGAATCATTTCAACAACATTGTATGTATATAGTCCAATAGATAGTATAATATTGATGTGAAGCAATATATACGTAGTTCTCCGGGTTTGTAATTTTAAGTCGGGTGTTTATATGAACAGTAAAAGAAGGTTTTTTTTTCTCATAGCGGACTTTTATTTGTAATAAAATAATCTGAATACTTCTTCAACCAACAGCATTACGTTACTACACTAACAGTATTTACAGCACGAAGGTCAGTTTTAATCTGTGATATCATCTACCTGTTTGGCCAGTGAGCCTCACTGCCGTTCAAATACACCAGACTCCTTTGACAGAAAGACTAAATTTACTTAGCAGAGCACAGATCTACCACACAGTCTCTTTTTTGGCGTTAATGTGAGGTACTTTGCTTCACGAAGGGATCTGATAACTTCTTCAACCGCTGAAACTCACCCAGTCACACACACAGACTAAGCAGCTAGCTGCGCTACAGCAGCACCTCCTGTTACCTTACCATCTTAAATGTGGGTTTTTTTAAAGGAGTCTGGCGCTGCTATATAGCGCGGCTATTTTCGGTTAACGTAAACAAAACGGACCTTACTTTTCAACAGAGAAGGTCCATCTCGATACAAATCATATTAATGATGTCCTCAAACACTTTTCACATCACTCTGAACGTGACAGAAGCAAACTCAGCACTTTAATGGACGTTGACAGCACACTGACTCACAGTTTAGCTATATGTATAGTGTTCTTGCTCAGCACCGACTGTATATTTTTTGTACATATTAATAATTTATTCCCAAAAATATGAGAGAATAATGTCTAGATTCAAGAATAATGTAGGCTAATGCTACTAAGATAACAAAGTTGAAGAGAAAAATATTCACTTACCTCAATCAGATGACTGTTGACTTTGTGGTTGGTGCAGCTCCCTCTGATTCAGGCAGATTATCTAGCACACTTAGCTCTGTGCACATAGCTTCGCACACACCGGGACACTCACACGCACGCCCGCAGGCACGCCCACATGCAACCCCACACACATACATGGAGATTTACTCTGCTCCCCATGGCAACCCGTGCATGTGTGTGTCCTCGTACGCGTGCGTGTGTGTTGGTTTGTAAATTTGTCAAAGTAGCTAAAAATGTTAGCTCCGTGAGCCTGTCAAAAAAGGCACTTTTGTGAAGGAACCGTAAATCCTATCAGAAATCTGAGCAGACCACGACCACCACAAGATCTTTCTGCGCAATATTGGTGATCTTCAAGTCCCTAGACTCAACAAGTTTAATAGCTGACAACTTTGTGAACATTTTAAAGTTTGAATGAAGTCTGTAGCTCAAAGTATGGCGAAGTAGATGAAGCTTGAAATTGGCCCTAAAATGTGGACATTTTTTTGACCCCTCCCCATTCATTTCCTATGGGAAATTTCTCGCAGTTTAAATTTCAATATCTTCACCAAAAGTCATAGCACACCATTCCCGAACCAGCTGTTTTGATGTATAATTAGCATGGGTTTTCTCAAGGCTGTGGGACAAGTTACAAGCCGAAATTTTGTACGGAAGAGGAATAATAAGAAGTGGAAGAAACATGACGAATAACAATAGTGATTATTGCTAATCGCTATTTGCTATTGCATAGCTATGGAGCGTAGTGACTCGTGCAATACCCCGTGTCACTAATAAGATTTAACACATATTTTCCCCCATTTTTTACTTGAAATGGAAACTTCTCAAATATGTCTGTACATGTTTGAGCTAGAATCTGATCTGAAATATGAGATTGGACAATATGAACAACACAGGGAACACAGGCTATAGAATGGACGGCTTGTGTATCTATTTACTGAATGACATGATTCCATTTTCACAGTGACAGTGAGATAACATGATACCTTTTGGGAAATACAGTTTTTGTTTTATTTTTATTATTATTACTATTATTATATTATTTTAGTCTTTTATTTTAGTTTTATTTCATGTCTGTGGTCATGGACATTGAAATCTGTTTGTGTGTGTGTGTGTGTGTGTGTGTGTGTGTGTGTGTGTGTGTGTGCGTACATGCATGCATGCAGATGTGTGCAGTTGAATGAATCATAGATGCTGTATTTGATACCAGTATGTAATATTTGTCACCATCTACTAAGTGGCTATGTTCTTTGCTCTCATGCAAAATGTTTTGTTACATATGCACTTCCAATTTTGAGAAAGATCTATGAAACTTGTCTGAAAATGATAAGTCTAAACAAACCAGGAAAACAATATCTCTTATCCATAAAACACACAATATTTTTCAAGTCCTTACTACAGCTTCTTTTCAACAACTTCTCCAGACTTAACACTCTTTTTTTATTTTGTGGATTCAAGTTAGATGTTTTGGTAAGCCAACCACAAGGTAATGATGGATTACCAGTAATAACATACTGTCCATAAAGATGGAATGTTAACTACTGGAGGGATCAATCATGAATTAATGACGAATTATAATGGTTATTTGTCAGTGAGGGTGATGCACCTATTATGGGCAGACACAAACTTGTCTTGAACCTGAACCATGAATTAATGATTAAGTAACCACTCAGTATGATGCACCACTTGAGGGGCACAAAGTAGGTAAGTAATGGACAAGTAATCATGAAGTCATTATTCAGTACTCAGTAACAACTCAGTATGATGCACCACTTTACTTGATAGGGGCACAAAATGGATAACTAATGGAGAAGTAATCATGACGTAATGATTCAGTACACAGTAACCACTCAGTATGATACATCACTTTATTTGAAGGTGCACATAATGGATAACAAATGGTCAGGTAATCATGAAGTAATGATTCAGGAGTTCAAAATGGGTAAGTAATGGACAAATAATCACGAAGTCATTATTCAATACTCAGGAACAACTCAGTGTGGACCACAAAATTGGTAAGTAATGGACAAATAATCACGAAGTCATTATTCAATACTCAGGAACAACTCAGTGTGGACCACAAAATTGGTAACTAATGGATAGTTAATCATGAAGTAATGACTCAGTACTCAGGGATAACTCAGAATGATGCATCACTATATTTGAGGATGCACATTGGTAACTAAAGTAACAGGTAATGTTTCAGTGTCCAATAACAACACTGTATCGTACACTTACCATATTGAAGAGACACAAAAATAGAAACTAATAGGTGGGTAATAATGAAGTAATGATTTGTTGTTAGCCCATTATTCAGAAGTAATCAAGAACTACGGATTACGTGAAGAACTATTATACGGTTTCACAGATACCCATAAACAATTAATTACATATTATACATTATTATTATACATTAACATAATATCTAACAGTCATTTCCCAATTAACTAATCATTAGCTACTCAATAATATTTGATATGGAGTAACTCAAGAACTGCTAAGAACTGTTAAGTAGTAGTTTACTAGCAGTTAGTTCTTTCTTCTTTCCTCATTTGTTCCCTGGTAACAACTCAAAATTGTGAAGTGTTAACTAATAATGTATCATTATGGTGCAGGGAATGGGCTAAAAATAAGACTATTGGGAGGCCAGAGGAGCTGATATCTTTATTGAAGCTGATTAGTGATTTTGCGACTGATAGGCCAGCAGGATTTCCTCCTTATCTCTTTCCAAGGTGAGCTTCCCACTCTCTGAGCTGGGCTATTAATTTGCCAAGCCAGATAGTCTACCTGCCTACCTTGACAACGTACTGGATCACAAACTTATTAGACTCATAATTGGCATTCCTCGGCAGGTGACTCATATTCTTACCTCGGTGACCCAGTGGATATGTAACTTACTTCACTCCTCCTTCCCTAGCATTTCAAGGCTAGCAACTAGCATTCCTAGTCTACTCATGGGTGCAGATATGTGCACAGATAGACCCCAAGTGGTGCTCAAGCACCTGCCCTTTTGGCCTCTGACTAGGTAAGTGCCCTTTTTGAAGACTTTTTTTTTCTATTTCTTTATGCAATTTTCTATTTTAGTTTTTAGATTTGGCCTATGGCATAAATTCTCAATTAAAAGCATACTGTAATGCCTGACAACTGCATTTGAGTTCCAATTCTACAGGACCACACATGCCCCTGCCCCTCCCTCTTCAACTTGTCACAGCCACCACAGTTAATGCACACATATCGAGTGTCCTGTGTAGCAGAATCATCCATGTCTCCAAGACCTGCCTTAATAGGTGACAGCCAGGTGTCACCTATTAAGGCAGCCACAAGTGTTTGCCCTAAGCTCCAGCATTGTTTGCCACTGTCTGTCACCGTTGTGAAATTAAACCACTATCTCAATACATCAGCCAGCCTAATTTAGGCAATAGCCCAATCTGGGCTGGTCCCTTCTCTGAGGGGTTTCCACTGAGAAAAAGTCTGACTTTATTGTTGAACAGTACTCAAAGGTCAACCTGATGAACTTTTACTTCCTGAGTGTAAAAGTATAGATTTAGATCTAGTTCAGGTTGTCTGTGCATGGCCCTGCATGAGTGTGACCTACTTGGCTGGTTTTAGGTTCTTTCTCTCGCTGCCTAAACAAATCTTACACCAAACATGGGGCACCACCACCGGTCTCTCATTTACCACCATTGGCCTAGCTAAATCAGCTTCAACATGGACATAGGCTCCTCCCACTTCTCAGTAGTGTTAGTTTTGGCAAACTTAATGCAACATCATAGCTCTTCTTATGACATTCCAATTCCAACCAACAATGCCACCAAAAAAGCGAGATTTCCCATGAAGAATATAGTCATCAGCAGGACATCAACTGATTTCTATGGTGACAAAACAACACAGTTTACATTAGAAGTCAGAGGTTGTTTATTTAAATACTTTTAAGCATTTATTTTCTTACCATAATAGATTCCCAAGTATCTGTAATCCAAAGAAAAGAGAAAAGATTAAGTCCCTGCAGGATACTCAAACAACAAAACATAGTTTTCCACATAAAAGTTTTTACATTTAGTTCTGCTGAACACTAACAGTTCCAACAGCAACTGGACCCAAAAAACAAACTGACTCTGACAAAGTGGGACCAAATTCGACTTGCTCCACTTGGCTTTCACTTCACTCTTGCTCCTATTAGTCTATCCAGTTCTGGACTAGATGTCAATGAAAACCTTTGCTTTACAGCAGTTTGATGTTTCTGTCTGTAGAACAGTTTACCTATTTATTTGTTTAAACTTGAAAATCAAAACAAACAAATATAAATACAATTATATAAACAAAAGTTAAAAGGTTTGAGATTGTGGATTTAAAATGACCAAGAGTTACCAATTAATTAATTTTTAAAGTGCTCTGTAGTGTTTTTGTAGAAGCCAAAAGCAGTTCTTCCTAACTTTATTGACATAAGGGACATGGAGAGTGAGCCAGTCATTAGTCCTAGTGTAATGTTGTCTAGTGGACCAAACTAGCATGGAAGTAATATAAGAAGGCAGTTTTTCTAAATGAACAAATGCATATGCAAATCCCACCTCTGAGAGAGAAAGGACCAGCCAGACTTTTGTACAGGATGCAATGATGCATCATATAAGCATCACCAGTAATAAACCTGAATGCAGAATGGTAGACAGCATCAAAGGCCTTGAAGTCACAGCCAAAGCATGCCTGCATAAGATGTAGTCTTAAACTGATAGAAAGTTGCCTCAACAACTTTCTACAATGTTCAGATCTTACTACAATTGTTTTTCTACAATGTAATGAGAAGCAAGATTTATTAAAGAAAAATCTTTTGCCTTAGTTTACTCACTAAATTTGATATACAATTTTTGAAGGATATCTTCTCATCAATCCAAATGCCAAGGTATTTGTATACCATGACTCTTTCATGACTCTGAGGTTATTGAAATTAGTGCAATACAAAATATGTATGTATCATCAGTGTAAAGATGAAAATGACATCCAGTTACAGCAGAAACAACATTATTTATAAAGAGTAAACAGAACAGGACTACACAGTAAACCTTGTGGGACACCTTTTGCAATCTGAACAAATATATATATATATATGTTATTTAAAATCAGAATTAAAACGTGTATTTACCTGTTCTCATAACCTTCCATTTGAAGTGGATTTCCAACAGGATGTAGAAGAAAGATTCCCAGCCAACAAAACCACCCATCACTTTCATCAGCCATTGGTCCAGGGTGCTATCAATCAACTTCAGGCCTGTGAATATGGCCGCCACTGCATGACAGCACACAAGAGCCTTTTCAAGACAAGCACAGTCTCTTGTGGAATTGCTTAACATCTTTTACTTAGAGTGCTTACCAGCTAAAATCTTTATTACCGCTGCATTCAAAGCATGAGTCCAGTTGAACAGAAACCTCCTGTCAAAGAAAAGAAGAAAACATTAAATTATCAGCTGTCATGTTTTTAACTGTTATCATTACCTACTTTGTGTATGTGACAGAACAGATTGCCCCCCAGATGAAAATGAGCCATCTCCATGACGACAAAGCAAACTCCATCGGTTGCTGTGGCCCAGATCCTGCTCACACCCGACACTTTCATTCCACATGGAATGACACTTGGACGGTCCACTCTGGGCCACAAGCAAGCCAAAGCAATGCCATTTGTCAACCAAGAACAAACCAGATAAACCAGAACCAGCCCAAATCCGCCAAGAGCACCCCATCTTTACCAAAAAAGGCCCACATTTGATTTGGGATGTTTGGGCCATATTTGCTATTTTACATTTGGGCCATTTCAGGCTCACATCCATTTAGTCCACGCCAGAAGAAGGTCAGAAGTGCTGCATCAGTGCCTTAAGTGGCCTACTTCCATATGCTATCTGGGTAATGATATCGATCAGCTAAAGTATGTGAAATGCAGATAAAACCTCCAGAAAAGGATAGTAAGTGACCTCTTAGTGCTTTGTCTCTTGTCTCTTACCAACAGTTGGTTTTGGCTTTTTTAACCTCAAAGCTGATCTTAATTCAACCATGGCCACAATCTGTTTTAACAAAGTAGGCTAGTATGTCTTTGCCCTACTGATAGAGATGCCAAGTCAGCAGAAATGTTGTTTTGGATTTCAGTGATGAATCACCTATTTTGTCATTAGTTATGAGGACTTGTTAAATCACACACACACAGCAGGGTACTTACAATGTATGTTGGGGGCCACAGCGCAGCAGAGCCATTATAGGCTGGATGAAAGACAGGATCATAACTAGGCAGCCTAAAACAGGATGGGCACCCTGAAAGATATTTGAGGACAGTATTTCAATAATATTTTAGGCAAAGTAAGAGTGATACTTTGATGAATTGTATCATTAGACAGTCAATATGCCAATCAATATGTAAATATAAAAGCTGCTCAAAGTTGAACATTGCAGTAAGTGTTTTCATTTATTTATCATTATTTTGTTGGTAGTTGTAATTTTGAACTTTGGACAGAGCCAGGCTAGCTGTTTCCCAGTGCTTTTAGTCTTTATGCTAAGCTAGGCTAACCATGTCCTGACTCTGCTCTGTATTTAATGCATAATCTTCTCATCTCACTATCAGGAGCAAGGCAAATAAATGTACTTCCCAATATATTGAACTATTCCTTAACATTGCACTTGTTGGTGAAGTAATAGATTGCTTTACATTAAAAAATAATGCAATAATGTAATTACCTAGTCTTTTAAATTACAGTACAATCTCATTAGTCCACCCATTGAAAAATATGAAGGAAGTAATCATGTTAGTACAAAATAATGCTGTATACTTTGAATCTCATCTGCAGTATTTTTTTTTTTTTTTTTTTACATCATTTTCATTGTAAGAGCAATTTAAATAGTGGTTATCATTCTTGTTCTTGTGTATATTATATATTTTACAAATGTTGGGGTCAATGATGGTCTGTCATTCACTGCCTGCTCTACATATCAAGCTACTGTGTCTATCTTTAAGTTGACTGTATGCAAGTTACTCAGCCTTTGTCTAACAGTTACTTTATGTTGTACTTTTATCTGAGCCTGTGCAGACAAATCATAGCTATGTAGATTTCTGTCTCTTTAATGTGGTGATCTGACAAACCTTTAGAGGACAATATTTGGATTCAGTTCAATGTGATAATTATATACATACATATATATATATATATGTGTGTGTGTGTGTGTGTGTGTGTGTGTGTGTGTGTGTGTGTGTGTAAAGAAAAAGTCTTAACAACACATTCCAGGAGGCTTCAGTCCATATGATGATAGATGGTTCACATGTTCATAAAATGCTAATGCACTGACCCCGGACCAGTCCTTTGCATATACGAAGGAGAGTATGAAGGCAATGGCTGTGGCTGCTACCGTCAAAGTCATCACTGCAACATGGACCTGGAGAAGCACAAACAAGATAACATTCTCAGAAATATGTTCTCTAGAAAAAAACACACCCTGGACCTTTCTGATATAGACCTTCTCATTTGACTTGGCTTTAATGGGAAATGAGCATATTTCCTTTAAATGTGATTTGTTTTTTTTTATTTATTGTGTCCAGCCATAGTGAAAACCGGGTTGAAGGTATTGTACTTCCTACAGAGATACTTATTGAGACACACCTACAATTCATCTAAAATGTTTCAGTTATTAATATTCTCAGTAATCATTACAAAGACATCCCCTCAACTTTGGATTAATAAATATCTCAATTATTCTTTAAACTGTGTATGAGACATTATTGGATGGATTAGTTTGTTGATCTCTACCATAATTCACAATATAGAGATAATAGATTAGATTAGATTATCTTGTCCTCCACAACTGCAAAAATATCTAACACAAGTGTGGGGTTTCTTTTTGAATATATATTATCCTCATATGTTGCTTACTTTAAATTTATATTTTCATAGTAACGTTTCCAAATGTTTTTGCTTGCACATCCCTTTGAAATCTGATCAAATATGGGATACACTGTATAAAAAAGCAATTCCTCTGTAAAATATTATTGTATCTGTGAAGTCTCACCAGAAACCATATATCTTTGCCCCACAGGTGCTGTCCCTTGGCCATTCCTTTTAGATATCTGGATACCATCATTCCCAGTGACCCCATGGTCATCCAGGCTATCAGCATCAGTGATCCTGAAATATGATCAAATGTTTGAATGCCTCCCTGTTCTCAGATCAGACTGTATGGTTTTATGACTAATTATGCATGGACAGATTGTAACAGTGAGCTAATGGTTATGGTCAATTGTTTTTCTATTATTTTGGCCTTTCAAACAACCATGAACCAAAAATAAGACTAAAGCTGTGCCTGAAATAACTAGTTATGTACTACATAGTGCACTATATTTACTTTCTGCCATTTTGTTTTAATTCTGAATTTGAACTTTTTGCTCATTAGTTAGTGCCCTCACAAATTGCCCTTCTGGAACAAAAAAAAATGTCAGTGCAATGCGTCAATATGTCTATTACAGTGATGATGTGATGACATGAAATGGTGATGATGATGAAGTCCAAAATCTCAATGTATTTGTCATCATAGAGTAAATTACAGTGTCTGCTGTACAAGGAGTACTTAATGATTGAAGACAGCCTTTGGGCCCCATCTTAATGATATAAGCGTACGGTCTGCAGCACATGATGCATGTGCATTTAGGGTGTGTCCAAATCCACTTTTGCTAGTTTAACAGCAGAAAGAATGGTCGCAGCACCAGGCACATGGTTAGTCTCTTAATTAATCATGGTTGTGTTTTGGGGTAAAACATCCAATAAATGCAATAAACAGAGTGTCATCTCTCATTCCCTTTATAAGCCAGGTGTGCTCTCTGTTTTTTGAAAAGGTTTATTTTCGTTTTGGTTTTCTTTAAAATTGTTTTGTTGAGTCATGGAGTAACAGGTTAAATCAGCGGGATTTTGATTGCTGAAAGTATAGAATTCTGATCACTGTAATCTCAGAGATGTTAAAGAATAATTTTCAAATTTGTTAAAATTTAAATAATTTATTTTATTTTATTTTTTTCCAGCTCTCCAAGGTGCTGGCCCTGCTGCTGGTAGCAGATAGGAACTGACCAGAGTTATTTCCTTCTTTAGTTTAATCATTGTTTTTGCCTCATTTGTTTCCTCATGTGTTCCTCACGTCCTCATGTATTGATGAAGCAGGAAAGTCGATCTGTGGCCAATCCGTTGTCAGTATCTGTTTACTGGGCCTTGACAGACACCCTCAACAAGTCTGTTTAAATATCTCTATGTATTTCCATGATTTGGTCAAATAATTAGACAATTTTATCCATCATTACTGCAATTAGCTAATTCTGATAAATACTACGACTAATAATTATGGCATGTATTTTTTTTAAATATGATAATACACAAAATAATTTCTCACATTGTAATCCTTTCATTTGTGATCTTTTGCATGTTTGTGTGCAGCTGCGTGTCTGTGTGTGTAACAAAGAGTGTACAAATGTTGTGCACCGGACTATGTAGTCGTATATTAATATCTTCATAATGCACCCTTATAATAATAGTGAAATACTGCACCATTCACTTTAGACTAGGTTTTTGTTTGTCAATCGCACAATTGCTTTCTGCTGCCTCAAGATAGCAATGTGCCAACAATGCATCTGACTGCACCCCATTTTAAGACCAACATACCCATGGGTGCTTGGATGGGCACAAGTGCATTTGTTAATTAAACAAGATGGGTGCTGGACTGGAAAATGATAACTGCTTCAGTCTCAAACTAGCAAAGACACTTGTGTTGTGCTTGGCTCCAGGTGTTAGATAGGCCCCTCAGAGTCTATAGTCACACTAGCCACTCTGTTATCTTAGAACAATGGACAGATCAAACAAGCCAACAAGATCCCTCAGCTACAATATACACAGACACCATGGTGGCTTGAACTAAATGCAAATGTTAGCATGGTCACAATGACAAGTTAAGCAGGAAATGTTACAGTGTAAATTAGCATTAAGCACAAAATGCAGCTGAGGATGATGAGGATGTAATCAGTTTTGCAAGTATTGGATAAACTGACATTTTGACCTAACAGTCGTTCAAGATGAAGAAAAAAACATTGGGCCCGATACAATCTGATTTTACAAGATTGTATGAGTAATGAATGCTTGAATAAAAGATCAAGTTTTTAAATGCCAGTAGGTTACATTACAGAACACTGCTTTGAAAGCTGATTGCACATTGTGTTCACAATAGTGCAGTGTTCAGCATTATAAAGCCCTTGCTTGGTAAAACTATATGGCTTTGGACAATTGGAGAGGACAAACAAGTTAAAGCACTATTTGTCTCCCTTATACGTCATAATCAATATAAAAGTTCATTTAAAAAAAAGAAAATGGTTCATCCTCAGGGAAGCATGACTGTGCTCAGTAATTTCATCACAATGTCCCCATGGATTGAAGTGTTGAAAGTTAAAGGGTCACCAATCACTGAAGAGTCACCAATCTGTTAAGATATCCTGCTCTGAACTAGTGTGAGACAAACCAAAGTGACATTATTATTCTTAAATTCTGCTACAGTAACAGGACAAAAATAAGTGTATGTTTCCAGTTGGTGCTCGTGTATTAATCATTCTGGGTGGGATCTCACCGTGTGCTTTGATGATATTAGGCCATCCACCTGCTCTGACAAGCTGAGGTCTGGAAATATCTACCTTGTCAGAGCTGATGAAGGTATCTGCATGGAACTGGATTTGTCCTGTAGGATAAACACATAAAACAGACAGCTGAATGCTCTACTTTCTGTTCACTGTAGAACTTCGGAATGGTGCTAGTATTACTTTTCATTTAGAAACAACTGCTGCTTATCTTGTTAAAGCTGAAACGTGGCTTTCCACATATTAAGACTACTTCTAAGATGATGAAGTTTCAGTCACTCATTGTCATCCATTAACTTCAATATTAACCATCTTGTGGATCTATGAGTTGCTGTGAGTATCAGTCAGTGGGTGGAACAGAGGATCTGCTGCCTGGAAGTATTTTACTCACTGTCACCATGTTAATGTTTTCTTTTAATGATGTCTTTAACATTTCTCAACAGAATAACATAGTTGTGGTCCTGAGACTGAATGTATTCATTCTGAGTAAATGTGTGAATTTGGTTGCATTGTACGTAATTAAAACTCAATGCAGACAAGTGAAGGCAAGAGCAGTGTGCAGGTTTCTTCATCCCTCTTCCCTCACTTTTTTCCGTGTTTTAAGGGCACAACATCTGCACTCCTATGGGCTGCTGCCTTTGTCTTTGTTTTTTCTTTGTATGCTTGTTCTTCACTCTTGGTCAGTTTAACTAAGTGGGGCGTGAGCCTTTGTTCCACTCGGCAAGTAAGAGCCCAGAAGCCGTGCTAGTCTGTAATGTGACAGTGTTTATATCAAACATCCCTGAGTGGCTTGCTGTTTGATTGTTTATTCAAAGTTTATTAATATGAAATATGTTGTGTGTCCAAATTACACCAATAGAGCATCTGTCTCTAAATCACCTGTTGAGTGTTTGATGGTTGTTTATTTGTGCTTTGAAACGTAACAGCCATGAAACAATCAGAAAATAACATTGTATTTCTGTCGTTCATGGGCTTTCTCTCTCTCTGAGAAAGCTTTCCAATGTTAGCCCTCTGTTGCTTTCTTGTGCTCTCAGCTCACTCACCCTTTCTCTCTCATTTTCTCTTGTTTTTTTAAAATTAGTCAGGAAACCCACAACAAACCCTAACTTTGAATGTTGCCAGATGAAGAGAGATGCCATCCCCTCATCTCTCTCATGGCAGGGTTGTACAGCTTGCAGTGATACAGACTGTAGTGATACAACAATATCACTGTACTGACATGACTCATGACTGATTTGCATTGTTTCAACACCGCAGGGGCTAAAAGAATGTCTAAATGGAGATGCTAAATGACTCAGCAAATCCAATAGCTAATAGGAAAAGGAAAAGCAGCGGGAAAATGGAAATACAAATGGGAAAAGAACTGCCCTTTTAAATACCAGATTAAAAGCTGTATTCTTAATTCTGTTTTCAAATTCAGTTCTTTATTTCTCTTTTTAAAACTATTTTCAAATAGATTTTGAAATTCTATTTTTTATTTAAGAATTTATTAAATTAAATTATGTGATTATTGACTATTTTAAAAGTTGTTTTTGTAAATCTCTTTTTAATTCGAATGTTTTATTGATGGACAATTATTTCATTAATAAATTCGTTTTAGAATTCCTCTTTTTATTGCCCATTAAAATGTCAAATAATGAATTACATTGTAATTTGGTCTATTCATTTATGGATTAATTAATCGATTTATAAACTAATTTATTAAATTTTAGTTTTACAATTTAGTTATGAATTAAAGAAATGCTTTATTACTATTTCCATGACCCTTGTGGTCCTCCATAGTTTTGAGGCTTTGACTGTCACTATCTTTGATTTTTGGAGCCAGAAGTGACCATATTTGACCATATTAATGTAGCAGTTAACTTAGTTAGCATAGTGCATCTACAGTCCATGGTTAACTGTGATAATGTTAATGCTAATTTCCACTAGCAAAAAAACAGGCCTAAAACCATTAAAATTAAATGTACTAACCAGAAAAATGGAGCAGCCAGTTCCTTAAGAGGTTCTTTTAGTACAACCATATGCTGAACAAGGCTTTTTTAGGCGGCATAACTGTTACAATGAACTTTCATTTCAACTGAAATCACACTGAAAACACACTGTCAAATAGTGGCAACTAGGGGTGTGCCCAAACACAACTACATTATTCAGCAAAGCACACATAGTGTTTTTTTATGAACATTTTGTGTGAATACTTAAAAATGATTTGTTTTGTGGAAGAAAAAAAACACCTTAAATAACCACGCTGGTTGGTTACATCACTATCTTAGTCATTCTGTCATTCTCCTGTGTTCCGCTGTTTATTTATCTTGAGTCTATAAGGGGAGTCACATCCACCTGTTACACATTTCCTTATTATGACATCACTCCCTGCATTGGGGGTGTTCCCCAAATATAAAGCTGAGTTACTGACACACAAAGTGCTCTCAAGGGACTCTCCATAACCTGCTGTTCCCTTTCTCCTTTCCATAAAGTTAGGTTGTAAACAAACAGGCAATGAATGGAAAGTGCAAAGCAAGAATCGCCTTTGAAGTTCTTCTATACATATTACATGCTGTGCTATCTCTGTGTTACGGGTGCATAAACCTATATAAAAGTAGAGGTGTGTCTGCACATTTGTGTTGCACTTGGTTTTAGTTCAGTAGTCAGTGCAGTCATCTATGATCTGGAAGACTGGTACCACTAGTAAGAGCCAAAATGTCCACTAGTGCTACTAGTAGGAGCCAAAATGCCTGTTTTGACCTTACTAGTACTACTAATAAGAGCCAAAAAAGTAGTACTAGTGAGGTCAAAAATAGCCCACTGGTGTAACTACTAGACATTTTGGGTCCTACTAGTAGCACTAGTGGACATTTTGGCTCCTTCTAGTGGTGCAAGTAAGTCAACTAGTAAGGCAAATTTGGACTCAAGTAGCCAACATGTTGACGTTTTTCGGCGCACTAGTTAACTAGTACAACTTTGAGCTTTACTAGTTTGGTCCAGTCGTCGACTAGTGCGTTAAAAAGCCACCTAGTTGGGACTTTGGCTCAACTAGTGCAGCGTTGGGCTCAACTAGTACGGCTCTTGTCGAACTAGTCAGCCAAATGTGTAAAAAGCGTAACTAGTATGAGTTTTTGTTCAACTGGTACAGCAAGGTTGCGAGCTAGTTCAACAAAATGTTCAACTAGTGCTGCCAAAGTCTGAACTAGTACATGACATTTTCGTTTGATATCAAGGATATCTAATAAATGCCCAAGGGCTTTCCATAGAGGGTTGTGACAAAGCGTTGGTATTTGACGTCCTGGGAATAAGAACCAGTTGGAAGGGTCAAGGAACATGAACAGACAATCAGGCAGGTTGTAAACAAACCAACAGTTTGACCAGATTATCTTGACCACTCTTTTGGAGGTCATACTCAAGGTTGTAATTTCAAAAAAGTTCTTGCACACCATAAAGGCTTAGTAACAGGTGCATAGGATCAAAACTCTTGATTTGAAAATAAAACCAAAGAACCCTGCACACGTTCTGTTTCTTGACATAATGGTCTTCAAACCTTTTTCAGGCAATATTCTAATTTCAGGTTGGTTTGATGATTTTGCAGGTACTAATCCTGCAAGGCATTCTCTACACAGCTCTTATTTATTAATCTCCATTCAAATTCAAGCTAATGTGGATAGTTTTAAACTTAAAAGTAAAAACACTGTTTGAGTTCTGCTCATTCTAGTAGCTAGTAACATCTTTATCCCTGATCACAGATTAATAGCTTCCTTCTCCACCATTACACAATGTATTTACCGTTGCTGCTGGGTCCATAGGCAAACATGAGATAGTAGGTCCTGTTAGAGCCAATGGTCCTCTGAGTAGAAATAGGATTCATTGAGGTGAAGGAACAGCTGATCACCATTCCATGCATTGATGTGATTACATCAGAAACATTCCCCTAATGGACAATTACAAATACTTTCAACATGAAGCTGAATCCACAGTTACATCAGTCAGCAGTTCATTCATATTAGGGTAGTGACAGGGCACAAGTAGTTCATGCTCTGACTAATAAAATAGTGTATTAAAATACAGTGCCAATAGCTTAGATATAATTCAATGGCATAAAAGAAATTTCAGTACCAGAGGAAGAACTTGTGGAGCCTTTTCTCCAGTTGAAAAGGCATGCTTCAACTGCACCAGACCATTACTGCCTATGCCACAAATATAAATGTCATCATTTCCCTGTGGATAGACAGATGTAAGAATATAAAAAGTTATGTCACGGTAATCTCTGCTTTAGATTTTGATATTGCTTAGATCAAAATCATTCTAAATATTTTTTTGCCTCGTATGGATACTACAAGAAAAGACAATTAGTCAAAATAATATTGATATGAAAGTCCACAGAAACTTGAATTGAAATCTGTTTCATTTTTGAGATAATGTGGTCTTGATGTGAACTGAAAACTGAAACACTGACCAATTTACAGCAAATCCTCCAGGTACACACAAATAACACAGGCAACACTGCTCACATCAGAGCTACATGTCTACAATACACACTGTTAACCCTTTCATGCATAGTGGTCACTACAGTGGACAGCTATTCAAAAGCTGTTTTCTTATATAGGCATGGGTTTTTTTTGGTAGAGTTACACATCAACCACCCTAATGGACTTTAGTGTGTCATCCCATACACTGCTATCCATTGGCCAGCCTTTGTAAGTGCAATAAAAATTTCTCAAAACCAAGACGGCCACCAGCTGGCTGGAAACACTCAGTTGCTCAGGAATATCTTGCCAATCCTTCTATGGTAGTTGACCCTTGCAGGTAAAGTATTGATTTTACGTAGGGAGAAAATAACAATTAATCTCAATTAATTTCAACTACAATTATACTGTTACTGCAACTTTGTTGTTCTTGAAAATACTTGATCTGCAGTACCTTTTTGTTTTAGCTGTAAATCAATTGATTTGTTATTATACTGTAACTTGCAGTTTTGAGAGGGCTACCCAGCATGCATGCTGCTTTGGGACCCATGTGGGGCCACTGTTGGTATAAAATGAGCCCACTGTGGGCCCCATTACCGATGTGAAATGTGGAGGTCCCAAACTGTGGGGCCCAGGTGGTGCCTCACTTAGGGGCGTACTATGGGCACACTGTGGGCCCACAATAAGTCCCAGTGGCACAGCCCACACTTTGGGCTGGGTATGGGCTGTCCCACTGGGGCACCACCTCTGTGCCACAGTTTGGGGGCCATACGTACCCCGAATTTCACATCTGTAACAGGGCCCACAATGGGGCATTTTATTCCTGCAGTGGCCCCACATTGGTCCCAAAGGAACATATTTGCTCCATAAAGATATTGAGGGAGCTGAGGATGCCGAGGATGCTGAGGTTGCCTAGGTTGTTGAGGTTGCTGGGGGGGGGCTGAAAATACTGAGGGGGCACCTCTAAAGAAGAATCTTTTGTATTTCAAGTCATGTGGAGCTCATGTGCTAATAAATGCAGTAAGACAAAGGGGAAAGGCTGCGGAGTCAGGAACAAGATTCAGTGTTTTGCATTGCACTGAACAGTATTAGAATGTGTTAAAATATGTTTAACATTATTTTAACAACTTTGAAAATATATATCATTTTATAGTTTTCAAATAATATATAATTTTATTAATTTGTTTGTTAAATACATAGTACTTCAGTTGAAACCTCAAATTCATGCTGTCCACCTGAGTGGATGTGTGAAAAACTCATATTTAAAAAAAATGAAGTTCAAATATTTTTTTTCATTCCTTAAGAGGAGTAAAAATACTTAGGAAAAAAATCCTGACGGAGTTTATCATAATTCATGCATGAAAGGGTTAAACACACATTAAATAAAATAAAGCATTTGTCTTCATATTACCATTGTCTGATCATCTGAGAATCCAAAAGAGATGTATCCATCAGAAGGACCTGTTATCTCATAGTGGATGGCTGTATCACTGGGAGACATGCTGGCTGACATGAAATAACAGTCGGTACTCAATGCAGGGTCACAGTTTGAAGGCTGACTGAGACACACCTTGGTGACACCACAGCTCGCATTGGAGATGTTCTATACAGGAAAAGAGAGGAGGATTTACACACACACACACATATATATATATATATATGTAAATCCTCCTCTCTATATGTACAGGTCTCTATATGTACAGGTCTGAATGCTAGAGGGAAGGGTCATTGCTAATTGCTAATCAAAACAAAGTTGTTCTGAGTCATGACCTTTATCTTATGATTAAGTATTTCTATCCTGACGGGAGTGGTCTCTTCCAGGATGACAATGCCCCAATTCCCAAGGGTCACTGGGTCACTGAATGGTTTGCTGAGTATGAAAATGATGTGATGTTTTCTCCTTAACTTCCTCTGCCTTCTTTCTACCCTGTCAAGATTGTGGTGATTTTTTTAATGCTGTATTTGGTTTGTGAGTCACTCAGGCACTTTGTGCCTCACGGACAACTCTGTCCTGTCTTCTGCTGCTTAGCCCAGAGGGCAGACGTAGTTATGGAGATTTAGTAGGGGCTAATGGGGACTCTACAAAGGCGATTTGGACAGTGTTTAAAGGCTGAACTCCTAGATTATGAACTGAGCAATCAGTGCAACAAATCTGGGGAGCCGCTGCAGGTGTTGGCCAACAACATAGAGAGCCAGACATGGCAGGCATATGCACACATGCCCCCTGGCAGTTAGCCTTAGAGATGGTTGTGGAGAGGGAGAATGTGTGGGGTGTGACTGCTGGGAACAATCAAAAGGAGAGCCCACCTGCTATGAGGGCTGCAGTGGGGAGCTCCTCAGAAGAAGAGAGGTCAGCATGGGAAACTGAAGTGACTGGACTGACAAGGGCTGTGTCACTACAGACAACACACAGGCCACACCCAAGTCCCAAGGTCCACTGGGGATGTGGTCAGCCAGGGCATTTGGTCAGGGGATGCAACAAGTCACACAGCCTCAACCCCAATCCCTAACCCAACTCCAACTCTGTCTTCTCAAGGCTCAATATTGGCAGGAGGAGCCCAACAGCACAGCTGGGGGAGCCAGGCTCCACACCCAGAAGCAGAGACAACATATGCATGGACCTTGTTGTCGTGTTGGGGCATACCTGTGCTGGGGATTTGTGTTATGTCCCTGTCACAGTGGAGGGGGTGCCCTGCACTGCAATAGTAGACACAGTGATCTTGGTGAAGCCTGATACGCTACCAGGCTGGACTCAGTTCAAGTCCACTGCTGTTTGACTGCGCATGGTCAATAGAGAGCTGGCACTTTTTAAAAGCAAAGGCATATTGACTGTGACTCCCCTGCCCACCTTCAAGGTCCTCCTGGTCTTTTGCAAATTGATGCACAAGGTGCTAGCTGGTGTACCCTGTCAGCAGTGCCAGGTTTACATCAATGGCATCCTGGTGCATGGCCATTCCTACAGCTGGAGCTGGAAAGGATCAGAGCAGCCGGCTGCACCCTGAGAAAGGCCACTTTATGGAGAGAGAGGTATTCTTTTTGGGGCACAAGGTGGGGGAAGAGGGCATTGGCACTACATGGTAGGTTGGTTGGTAGGTTAGTTGATGGAGAAGAGGTGTGGGTTAGGGGGTGGCCTGCTGGGTATTTAAGCTCTGTCTGTGTTACCAGAGCTGTTGAGTTTGACTGTTGTTGCTGTGAGACATTGCTTGAGTGGTTTAATAAGCTGATTAATTTAAGAACTTTACCCTTGTCTCTGACTCATAAGTGAAACATTACAATACTTACAACGGGTGGTGCAGGTTGATTTATTGTGGTTGCCATTATTTGTGGTTCAGTAGTGAGACTGGCAGATCCACCAGTACTGACATTAGTGAAGGTCAGGACTGGACTTGTAACATCAACCCAGAATGTCCTGAAATTCTGCACAAAGGATGCACTGCAGTGACACCAAAAACATGAATTAAGGGAGAAAGGCATGTAGACTATGCAAAGTAATGTCTCACATTGCTGCCCCAGTTGAGCATATAGGATAGAATAGAATGGATTGGAATTCCTTACTGGAATTGAATAGGTTTTGTGTCTCCTGATGCTTCTGATCTCCATGTCACCTGAATGGAGGTCTTAGCAGAAGCTGAATTGTGGGATACAGCTGAGTTCTGGACACACACATGTGCGCGCGCGCACACACACACACACAGACACACACACACACACACACACACACACACATTTCTGGCTTGAACAACTAAGTTTACGTTTTCAGAGGTTAGGGATCCAGGTTATGTATAGAATTTATGCTTCAAATATTTTGTATTTAATTTCAAAATGTGATCATTTTTTGCTTCCAGAGACCCATCCATGCTTAATTTCATGTGACAAATTACCTGCTGTGGGCCCGAATATAGTCCACATTAAAGTCTACTGTATGGAAGTAAACTCACAGGTCTCTGGCTGCAGGTGAGGAACTGAGAAGCTGCTGCTATCATGGTGAAGTAGCCCACAGGAGACTGCTGCCCCACCTGTCTTGCCTGTAACAGGAAACCAAAGAATGGTTTGGAACTCGGAGCCCGAAGCTGAACTGGGAGGAAGAAAAACATTCTAGATTAATGTTCACAGCCCAAAAAGTCCTACTGACAAGGAATTCAGACATTACTGGATACCCACATTAGCATAACAGTTATTATAAATCACCTGCTCATTCAATTCAGAGTACTGTTAAAATCCATACACAGAAAATCCAAACTTAAGGTAAAACTTTAAATTATGGTTCCACCTAATGATTTTCAGAATAAATCAGAGTAATACCTCAACTGTAATCTGACAAGTTTGTCTACCATTAGGATAGTAAAAAAAAGTAATACAAACCACTGGCTGTCTATAGCATAAAAGAGAATGCTCAACAATTTTATCCAGTAAAAGTTGTGTATTGTGACTGGGAAGAGATATTGCTGTTGTGTTTTAAAGTAATTTATTACTGCTGTGAGCACCACAAACTAAATTTCTTTGAGAGATAGTTTTGTTTAGAGAAAACATTTTCTGGAGTAATGTTGGATAAACCTATAAACCTGCTTTCATGACACTGTTCCTTACCTGTGATCTCCTCTCCAAGCCTGTAGCTGCTGCGGTCCGTCATGATGGTGTAGGGTGCAGGGCCGCTCTGCAAGCTCAGCCCATTGTGGTGGGGACGCAGGTCGGCACAGCTCTCCGTAACTAGACCCGAGCTGTAGCACTGAATCACCGGAGCAACACACAGCAGCAGCAACATAACATGGTCCATTGCAGTAAAATTAGTTTCCACTCTACTCACAAATACAGCTGGTAAAAAACAGAGACAAAGAGTGACACAATGCTGCCTTTCAACTGAGAGGAGTGTGTGTGGAAAGAATGCCTGGGAGCAGGGAGGAAGGGAGGAGGGATGTATGGAGCACTGGGATTTGGCCACAGGTAAATGGAGGGGGTGGGGGGGGGGGGGGGGGTGTTACAGAATCAGGTGATCTCATTCTACCCTTGGAGCAGTAAGACTGGTTTGAGCTGTTGCTAGACAACAGCCTCACCCTCAAGTAGTGAAGTTCATTCCAAGCAAGACAATGATAAGACAAAGTCACATTTAAAGAGCAAATATTTTATTCATTGTATATAACATTGTATAATAATTTCTTTTCCGTAGGCTGATGGGAATTATTCGCTATACCACTTTGCTTTTTTGTAATTAAAGTTCTTACTTGCACATATATAAAAAGACAATATCATTAGTTTCAGTTACAACACATTCAAAGGCCCTTGACAAGCATGCATATTTGGAGTAAACATTTGGCCATTACAGCAATTTAATTGGATCACCACCGTGTCCTGGCAACTCTATGAGCAAGGAGGCAGTCCCATGACCTCTTAAAGTTCTTGTTTTCATTGTTAATTTTGGCTAATGTGTTCATATGATACTATTTCTAATACATTTGATCCATTGTTTGATATCAGAGTATCACTCTGGCAGCCGTGACCATCCCTACCTTTATCACTGTGAAATCATAGTTTGATATGTTGGGCAATTCCGTTCGGTCTCCTAATAGATAGGTAGATAGATACTTTATCAATCCCCAAAGGGAAATTCAAAATGTCCATAGTTCAATAAAACAAAAACAAAAACAAAAAAACAGTCCAAGTCAATTCAAATTAAAGAGTCTGATTGCAGTGGGGATGAAGGACCTCCTAAATCTCTCTGTCCTACAGGACAGAGAGAGGAGTCGACTACTGCAACTACTCCTCTGTTGTTCCAAGAGACTGTGGAGAGGGTGTCTGCTATTTTTCATTATAGCATTCAGTTTCTTCACTGTGCCTCCTCTCTCCACCACTGATTTTAGAGGGTCCAGTCTCCTGCCCAGCACTGAGCCCGCTTTTTTGACCAGTTTGTCTAATCTCTTGGTGTTTTTGTCAGTAAGACTGCCTCCCCAGCATACTGCAGCAAAAAAGAGAGCACTGGCCACCACTGTGTGATAGAACATGGTCATTATCTCCTCACACACATCAAAGGACCTCAGTGACCGCAGGAAGAACAGTCGGCTCTGTCCCTTCCTGTAGAGAGCGTCGGTGTTAGGGGACCAGTCCAGACCCCAAGATGTATGTAGGTGTGCACTATTTCCACCCCACATATTGTCACTGGCTCCAGAGGGGGCGTAGACCTGTGGAAATCCATGATTATTTCCTTTGTTTTTGAGGTGTTCAATTGAAGGCGATTTTGTCGACTCCATTCACTGAAGGCTGTTATTAGATCCCTGTATTCGGATTCCTTGCCATTCCTGACACATGCCACAATAGCAGTGTCATCCGAGTATTTCTGGATGTGGCAGGACTCAGAGTTGTATTTGAAATCCGAGGTATACAGTGTGAACAGGAATGGAGCCAGTACAGTCCCCTGTGGAGCCCCCGTGCTGCTCATTACTTTCCCTGAAACACATTTCCCCAACCTGACAAACTGTGGCCTTTCTGTCAGGTAATCTGTGATCCAGGAAACAAGGGAGGAATCCACTCCCATCTCTCTGAGCTTGTCTTTGAGTATGATAGGTTGGATGGAGTTAAATGCACTAGAAAAATCAAAAAACATGACTCTAACATAAGTGCCTGATTCCTCCAGATAAGAGAGAGCACAGTGAAGCATATGGAGAACAGCATCATCAACTCCCATGTGTTCTCTATATGCAAACTGCAGGGGATCAGGTTTGTCATTGACCTCTAGCTTCAGAAGACGAAGAAGAAGACACTCCAAGGTTTTGATGATATGTGAAGTCACGGCCACTGGTCTGTAGTCATTGAGTTCAGATGGAAATTTTATTTTTGGTACCGGTACAATGCAAGATGATTTCCATGTAGCCGGTACCCTCCCCAACTGCAGACTCAGGTTGAAGATCTTCTGTAGAGGTTGACAAAGTTGGGCAGCACAGTCTTTGAGCAGCCTTCGGCACACACCATCTGGGCCAGCTGCCTTCCCAGAGCAAAGTCTCCCAAGCTCCAACTTCACTCCCATTTCAGTGACAGACAAGGGTGGAGGCACAGGTGTGACAACAGGAGTAGCTGCAGCAGTGGAGATGGACACATGTGTAGGCAGAGGAGGAGGAGGAGGATGAGGAGGAGCTGTGTTGGAGAAACACTCATGTGAAGAAGAAGGAGCCACGGTGGAGGTGTATCCATGAAGAGGAGAAGGAGCACTAGTGGAAGTGGATGTGACCACAGTGTCAAATCTGTTGAAGAACTGGTTAAATTCATTGGCTCTATCCACATAACCCACTATTGGCTGTCTATTCTTTTTGTTGTAGCCAGAGATGGTGTTGATTCCTGTGTTGTAAATTTCTTTCAATTTTCTTTTTGTATTCCACCTTTGCCATCTTCAATCTCCTCTTCAACTCATGTTGCACCTGTTTGAGCTGTTCTTTGTTACCGGTTCTAAAAGCTTCCTTTTTCTGGTTGAGGATTGTTTTTATGTCACTAGTGATCCAGGGTTTGTTATAGATAGATAGATAGATAGATAGATAGATAGATAGATAGATAGATAGATAGATAGATAGATAGATAGATAGATAGAATGACTTTATTGTCCACCATGGTGGAAAATTGTTTTCGGCCTCTCCCAGGCAGCAAGCACACTCATCAACATAAAAGCAGAGTAACAAGCATAAGACAAACATAAACACAAGCAAAATTTTTGTTGTGCAAAATGGCATTGGCAACAGCGGTGTGGACTACTGGCCCCTAGGGGCTTTCCCAGGTGCAGTCACAACATGTTCAGGGCTTGTATGGCCTGTGGAATAAAAGATTTCTTAAAATGCCTACTCATCCTGGGTACTCTGAATCTTCTACCAGAAGGGAGGAGTTCAAATTCAGAATTTAGGGGGTGAGAAACTTCCACAGATGTCTGGCCTTCCTGACAACTGCAGTACTGAACAGCTCACCCAGTTGCCATTGCTGTTTCCCAACCAGCTTCCCACCAATCTTAATTATGGAGGAAAGCCTCTTGCTGCACCTTCAGGTTGCCGTACCAAGCAGCTATATTGAACTGTAAAATGCTCTCAACAAGACCTCTGTAGGTCATTTCCAGAATGTGACCAGCTACCCCAAAGCTTTTTAGTTTCCTAATTAAAAACAATCGCTGGTTAGCTCTCTTAAAAACACTCTCTGAGTGCTGGTTAAAACTCAAATTGTCATCAATGATTGTTCCCAAATACTTAAAATGATCAACAATCTCTACAGTCTGGTTATTGAGAATAAGAGGGGTGACATCCTCCTTTCTCTTTGTATGTATTACAAGTTCTTTTGTTTTGGCCACATTAATCTCCAGGTAACTGGACTGGCACCAATCCTGTAGTACAGAGACTTGTCTAAAATAAGTTTCCTCATATGTGGAATTATTTCCTGATAATAGTGCAACCAAAGCCATATCATCTGCATATTTAAACAATTTCACATTGTTTGTGTCCACAGTCATGATATTCGTATAAATTGAAAAAAGCAGTGGCGACAGTACACAGCCTTGTGGAGCACCAGTGTTTAAAACCAGCTCCTCTGAGAGAATACCATTCATGAAAACTCTTTGAGGGCGGTCAGTTAAGAAACATCTAATCCAGTGAATCAATCCACCATTCACATTCATCATAAAAAGACGTTCTAAAAGAGTGTCAATGTGCATAGTGTTAAAAGCAGAACTAAAATCAATAAAAAGAACTCGGGCCATTGAGTTTGGCAGTTGTAGGTGCTTTGCCACACAGTTCGCCAGGGTAACAGTAGCATCCTCTGTGCCCCTGTGTGGTCTGTGGGCAAACTGGCAGGGGTCAAGCTGGTCACTGACGTAGAGTCTGAGATAGGTACTGACCACTCTCTCCATGCATTTGGCCAAAAGCGGAGTTAGAGCCACTGGCCTAAAGTGAGAGCTCCTGCTCTCGGGATTATGGGTACAGGTATTATTATGGATGTTTATTTTGATCAAGTTTATTTCCCCCCATAGAGTGAGTTTCAGTTTTCCCCACTTATCCAAATTCATCTTTATCTTCAGGAGGAGTTCCATGTTACATATTTGTGAGCATTACCTCTTCCAGATTTGGATTTGGATTTACTCATAAGTAACCATATGAGAGTGACATGTTTTTGAAAATTAATAACAGTCCATTTGTGGGAACAGCTGCTCTCATGCTGGAATAGAGTACCCTCACCCATTCACAAAAGCTAGGCCGAATCCAATTTTTCATAGGGATGGCATAAAAAACCCCCATTACACTCGGTCAAGGCTGCCACTGGTACCACACTACAACCGCTCCTGTTTGCCAGATCCGGGCCACAAGCCCAATTTGCTTGTGGCTTGCATCTGGCAAACATGGTTGGACCACCCAAGTGCCATCATTCCATGCAGTATGTGAACCATATGAATGTGAGTCAGTTCTTGGGCAGCTGCGGCTCAGGAGGTAGTGCAGGTTGTCCACTAATCAGAAGATTGGTGGTTCAATTCCTAGCTTGGGTCAGTTACTTTTATGTGGGCCACATGAACGTGATGAGTGTGGGCCGGATATGGGCCACAGCAATTTTCCTTTCTGGGATATCTACTGTATCTCTGAAAAATTGAGGGGTATTTCTAATATGTGATCCAACTCTTTTGTATATAAGGTGATTACTGCTTTCACTCATGATCCAGGCAGGATCAGACATTGTTGACAGGAGATTCTTGTGCTGTTACTATATTCACCACTGTGAATATAGTAAAAAAAACACCTAAGCTTTGTTATTTCACATTTATATTTATAAATGGTAAATGGACCGTACTTGTATAGCACTTTTCTAGTCTTCAGACCACTCAAAGCACTTTTACACTACAAATCACATTCACCCATTCACACACATTCATACGCTGAATGGGTACAGGGGCATACAAGGTCCCAACCTGCCCATCAGAGGAGACTAATCATTCATACTCATTCACACAATTTGGGGTTAAGTGTCTTGCCCAAGGACACATCGACATGTGGACCTGGAAGAGCCGGGAATCAAACCACCAATCTTCCGATTACAGGACGACCCGCTCTACCTCCTGAGCCACAGTTGAAAGTGTTCAGCTTCAGGAGCATGTCCAAACAAATGCTCCTTCTCTCCCTCAGAGGCTCAACATTCAGGCACCAAAGGTTCCTTAACCAGCCATGAAGAGCTACTAATCTGAAAATGTTTATTTCAACCCCTCACTACATCAGATGGTATGAGTTTGAGTCCCACCTCAGTAAATGATGTACACAAATGAGGCTCAATGGTGCATGTTTGTGAACTAGCCAATGAAACTGTTGGGCTCTATCTACTATAACCAGTCTGTTAATACACTGGTTAGATTTACAGTGGAGCTTGTAGCAGTGTTCTTAAGTCTTTATCTAATGTTGCAAGCATGAGTTACAGACGGATGACAAATTAAAGAAAAACCTTAAATAAATAAATAAGTGGAAAAACAAATAAATGCAGATGCTTCAATACAGAACATTAGGGCTCATGAATGATTTATTGAGTATAAAATGATATGAATCATATGATATGGTCTTCACAGTCACCAGATCTCAACCCAGTTGAACACATATGGGAGATTTTTGAGTGATGTGTTAGACAGCAGTATAGATCATCATATCAACATTGAAATTATTTCTGGTAATGCCACAGATAACACATAATGACTATATGGAACAAAATATTTCTTTTATTTTTTATTGATTCTGATTCTTCTTATTGATTGCAGTTGTCATTGTTCTGATTCTTAGCATATTATTTAAGCAAGATGCAATGAAGCCCATGTTAGGGGCGATATGTTAGTAACAATTTGCTGATAGTTTTGTAACCTCTTTGATGGTTACATTGTGCAAAATACGACGTTCTCAAGGAAGATTTTCAGATGATGATGATTTATGGTGTTATGCTGGTTGCAGGGGTCAAAGGTCATACAGGACCTCCAGGATGGCAGCAAGGGATGAGGCTTGGCTCTCACAGCTAAAGGGGCAATGCTGGCCATTCTCATTGGTCAACCCAGGGAGACCCTTCCAAGGTGACCTATAGAGGAAGACATGGGAGAGAAGAGTGGGGCTTCATCACAAGACTTGTTGAAATTGATTCATTAACAGGAGTATACTGGCAGACTAAAAGTAACAGCAATAACATGGTGATTGTGACTTCCCTACCTCTCCAAGTGGACAGCATGACGAGATACTATGTTTTTCACCAGGTTAACAGTTTTGTCATATGTCTCCTTTCCCATTTTCTTGGCAAAGTAGAGCTTGGCACGCAGGAAGTAGCCAATGGGCCACAACCATTCCTGAAAAAGAAGGAAACATGTTTCAGAAGCTACCAAATGGCTGCCAGAATAACTGCAAGGAGAATAATGTAGCCTATGTTTGCTTACTGGGCCTTGATGATAGTTGAAGCCTTTAGCTTGGTTGAACTTATCATTATCAAGGTTGTTGTCATAGACTCCACAATACACCATGTCACTGCAGAACAAGGTAGAAGGAGAATGTCATCTATTTGAGAACTTGTATTTAAAGATGCACACAAAGCTTGTTCCTAGACAATGATCTTGCTCTTAAAAGCTAATTGTGGTGGAAGCAAATATATAGCACAGAACTATAGGTCCTCTTCCACACAGATCACCATGTTGCAATGCGATGTTTCAGTTTACAGTAGCCAAGAGCAGACAAACCAAACACTAACTCTAGAGAGGGCATTTCACATTTTTTGTGAGTTTCGGAGTCACTGTAGGTTCTCCTTCGTGAAGGGGAGAGTGAGGTGAGGGGTATTCATTTGGTTGCAATCTACAATCTCACTACTAGATAGTGTTAAATCATACACACTAGTCCTTTAAGACATCAAATCTTTACTAGTTCTGGTACAGAGTGACATGGCCTGTATGGGTGGTGTATCTCCAGATGGGTTTAGGTGGGCTCATCTGAGTCAAGAGACCCTGGCCAATTTGTAATCCTACTCCACCCTGCCATTCACCTCTATTTTCCCCACCAAGTAAGCTTTTCTAACCTGTTGCTTTTTTCAAACCTGTCTGATCATCTGACTGCTCTTGTTACTTGACCCATTGGATGTCTTTAGTGATGTCACCGTGTTCCCAGATCTCAGCTCAGCCCAGATCTCATTACTTGGTGTGTAAAATGTTGTTGTTACTGATATAAATTATAGAAAAAACTACCAAAATTAGAACAAAGCTGTAATAAAATTAATTTAACCTTTAAGATATTAAAATAGTAGTAGCAGTGTTTGAACTACTTGTAGTAGTGACAGCAGTCATACTGCTGCAATGCTAACACTTAGTTCTTACAGTACTGGTTTTTAAATAGTTGTGGTTAATGCAGATAAGTAGCATGTGTATGTTCTGCACTTGTGTATGTTTCAAGATATATGATTGAGTGTTTATGTTACTGTGTTGTAACTAATCAATTATTAGTTATTTACATTCATATTGATGCTGACCAAAGTGATACATTTCATTGTGGCTCTTTTAAAGCTTTGTGATTTTGTTATAACACCCAAACCTCTAAACCACAGGTCACTGCTGATAATTCTGTAGATGTCACCTGACAGCCCTCAATACTCAAGCAGGCAACTAACTCAGGGTCCAAGGTCTTCATTCCCAGGGGCCCCAGCAGTTTCCTCTCTGCTACATCCAAAGACTCCCAGGCTTTCTCCACTGTGAACAGCTCAGGGGCCTGACACACACACACACACACACACACACACACACACACACACACACACACACACACACACACACACACACACACACACACACACACACACACACACAAAATCAAATCAAATCTGACCACCTAATTAGACACCAGCCAACAGCAAATAACAGTTTGCCTTTTGGCAACATCCATGGCACAGAGAAATAAGATATATCAGGCTTTGGATACACACATTATACTTATTAGTAAGTTATACTTATTAGTGACTCTGCATATGAAAATTGTTGCCAATAAGAAAAATATATAAAGCAGCCATATCCTTTAAGGTGAGCACAGACAAACGTTTCTCCTTCAAAAGATGAATGTGAAAACAGCCTTCGACTGCTAAACTTTGCACATCTTTCTACACAGTGAAAGTCAAACATACCACTAAAATGAATGAAAAAAATAAATTTTTGACTCGTATGATATGTAATTATTCCACATTAAAACGTCTAAAAACAACTAGACCTATGTTATATATATTGTTGAGCTATGTACTTACATTATCCCAAATGTTTCCAACAATTTGCAAACCCAGATAAATCCAAAGAGTAAACATGTACGAAATGCATGTGTCAGCGCTGCTACAAGAGTGTCTACCAAAGAGTAACTTACACACATACAAGATAATACATTGGCATTGTGGTTGTACCACACAAACTGTTATAAATCGACTTTTATTCAGTTTTAAGACACATTTTCATGATAAATTTTATTAATTTTTTTCGTTTTAACTGTATCTTTTAGCTGGAAGAAGGTCTGGATATTGAGTTATCAGAGAAATAAACTGGGCAAATATTAGCAACAGCTCAGCTGATAGCCCCTCTAGGAAGTCCAGCGGTCACCAAACATCGCCAGAAAAATATTGTTTTTGTTTTAGGTGAAATGGCTTTAAGTAGTATTTTTAACCATTTTAATCTGTGTGTACATTTGTAATTCAGCTCCCAGGACAAACCGGGCAACTGTCAGGATTTTAAGTTAGAAGAGAAATAAACCAAACAAGTTTTAGCAGCAGTTTAGCTAACAGCCCATATTGGATGTCCAGTGGTCTCTGTACATCATCGGAGAAACACCGATCTTTTAAGTGAAACAGCTTTATTCAGTTTTTCTACCTGTAATCACTGGATCCATTTGTTGTGGAAAGGAGGAGACCTCTGCAGGTAATTCAGCTCCCGGTAAAAACATACTGAACGAATAATACCAGAGTAATCCTATCCCAGTGAAGCTGGTTATCTAACAACAAAGACAACAACTCCCATGATCCCTTGCTACTTCACATTGTCATCACACTCCGTCTTTTGTTATTGTTTTGATTGAGAGACCCCTAGCAGCTGAAATTACATATTGTGCATTTAACAAAAAATAAAATTTGACTTAGTTGCCAAAATGTACACATAGGCACAGAACTTGTAGCTACCTACCACCACCATGGCGATGGGGAAGTTTGGCCGGAGCTGGTAATCACACCAGGGGCTCGAAGCCCCAAAACTGTCCTTGTAGATTCCTCTTTTGTGAACCAGCTCTGGGTGTTTCTCCTCAGGGTCCTGAGGATCATGAGAAATGTAGAACTTCTTCTCAAAGTTCTCCTGGATCATATGATCCCACTCCACATATGACACAGAATATGTCTGTCCTGAAATCAAACATTTAAGATGAAAACAGATAGTAAGTGAAACTGTAAACTCCATCTGTAAAGTTAAATGACCACATACACTTGTGGGAACAAAAACTATTGTTATCAGCTGTTGATGATTTCTTCCTTACTGTGATGTGATTTTATTTCATCATCTAATAATTGCAGCACAAAAGGAACATTTGATTTCAAGATGATTTCAGCCATTGAAAACACATCAAGTGCTATTGTGAATACCACAGCAACAACTGTCTGAATATAATTTATACACTGTACTGATCAAGCTAATACCTCTGTGGCTTAATAACCTCTGGGGTCAACTTTCGCCAATTTAGGGATAAGTTTGATGATCGATTTATTCCACACAGATGGAATAATGCCATTCTGAAAGCATATTTGAAACAGACAATGTAAAATGTTCACTAAATTAGGAATGTGTAAACGGTTGACTGTACCTCCTCTGCGTATGGTCACTGCTGAATGGGGGAAGTGGCCATTGTTGTGGAGCTTCACAAGCCAGTGCACAGTAGACTTACACAGGCCCACTAACTCCACTGCAGAGCCATCCCTGGATCACACACACACACACACACACACACACACACACACACACACACACACTCAATGTGAAATTTATGTTTAGATTATTCCTGATTTATAATATGACAGCAGCAAGAGATGTGGTCAATTATCCAGCAAGACTGAAAGAAAATGAAAGCAGTATCAACAACGAATGAAACATAAAACAGGACTGCTGCTTCACACCATTTCTAAAATCTAATGTGTTTAATGAATAATGCTATTACACAAGCTGATTTTATATAATGATCAAAACATAGCTTGTCATGACAAAGATTTCTGCTGTGAGATTTTATGCTGGACGACAGAGAGCCAGTCTGATACTGAATAGCTCTAGTTTTACAGGTATGCAATGTGATAGCCTGGAATGTTGGGCAAACAAGTTTGAACTGACAAAGAACACCCCCTTCCACCCCTAGCCCCACCCCCACTGCACAGGATAAAAAATAACAACGGTTATTGAAGCTTGAAATGTACCTGGGTGTTGCAGGGATTCCCTTGTTATGGGCCCTCTCACTCTCACCCATCTTGTCCATCCAAGTTCCACAGTTGAAATGGTTTCCTCCATAGACAAAGCCAGTGCTCTGGTCCACTGCAGCCTCTATATTGAACCCTGGTGGGAGGGAGAGGGGTCACACAGTCAGCTGCATTTCAGGTAACATTCATCTTGATTAAGCTGTTCATTCACAAATTAAATATATTACTAACTACTGTATGTCTGATCTAATCTGGTGAATAGTATTGCTAATAAAGGTATGAAAATACCTTCATTAGTCATATTGTGGTCCAACTGTGGCCCAGCATTGTCCTCTCTGAAATGGATACCCTGCATGTGTCTCTGCATGACTTCCTGGATCACATCATACAGCGGCTGATCCTGGAGGAAAAACACACTTCAAACGTTAAATATATATATATTTTTAAATACCAATAAATCACCAAGCTGGACCTGTGACTTTTACTGTGAACAACTTATTTTGTTGGAACAAATGTCATGATTTTACATGACCATATCATATTCTGAAAAATATTTCTGCATATGTAATAATGAAGAGGCTGACTTTCCAAGGAGTCATGTGGGTACACCAAGCAAGATTGTGGCACAGTAGATGAGCTCCTCTCACCCACCAATATTTATGTTGATTTACTACATTACAATCCACACCTTCTGGTAAAATCTGCTTTCTCTGCATTTAAAAGATATATCTCAACAGTCTGGAGATGTTATCTAAATCCAAATGGCTACCAAATCAAAGTATTTTGATTCATACTGCTTTGAATAACAATGAATATGCTTTGGGTATATTTCTTGATTTATCTAAAGCTTTTGACACAGTAAATCATGAAATCTTACTCCAAAAACTGTTACACTATGGTTTTACTGGAATTACTTATAAATGGTTTTATAATTATATTTTTAATCGGCATCAATTTGTTAACATGAATGGATGGTCATCGGATAGTGCCATTTAACATGTGGGGTTCCTCAGGGATCTATCCTAGGACCACTTTTATTTCTTATCTATGTTAATGACCTGATTGTGGCACTATCCTCTTTGTTCCCAATACTTTTTGCTGATGACACTAATTTATTTCTCTCACATAATAATCTCTCCGTACTTATGGCCAAAGCAAATTCTTATTTAGGAAATATTTCAAAATGGTTTAAATTAAACAAATTATCTATCAATGTCAAAAAATCCAATTTCATCATATTTACATCAAAAAATAAAAAATACTGTAAATCTAATTCTTATCTCTGCATTGGAAATAATCCAATTACTCAGGAGTCCTAATTGATGAAACTCTAAGTTGGAATCGTCATATTGATTTTGTTTCCAATAAAATGTCCAAATCCATTGGTATCATCAGCAAATTGCGAAGTTTGGTTAATCAGAAATGTTTATTAACTCTTTATTTTAGCTTAATCTATCCATACCTCATATATTGCAATGTTGTTTGGGGATCCACTTATCCCACTCACCTTTATAAACTTTATATCTTGCAGAAAAAGTTTTGTAGAATTGCTACATATAGCAGCTGGGCTGACCATTCAGCCCCTTTTTTAGTCAACTCAAGATCCTAACAATCTTTAACGTAAATAAATATCAAACTTGTGTTTTTATTTTTAAAACTCTGCATCAACCGTCCTCACTTTACTTCCCTTTTAAAGCATTTTTCCAATCCAATGGAGATGTACACAACCATAATACAAGATATGCCAAATGTTTACACCTCCCAATATTCCGTACAGGGCTCTGCCAATTCTCCATCAGATATCGGGGAGCTCAGCTATGGAACAGTTATATTCAGATTACATCTCAGGCCACTTCCCTCAAGAATTTGAAATATAAGCTCAGGACCTGTCTAATGAGCCAAACTTGAATCTGATCTAATTGGGTAACTAACTAACTAGAGATTACAGTATTTTATCTGTTTTGATCCTTTGTTTTTACTGCTCATTTTATGTCTGTTTTTTGACTTTATGGTTGTTTCTTTGTTTATTTTTCTGTTGATTATTTGTCTTTTATTTCTGGCTTTAATGTGTAATGATAATGAGGTGAGATTACTCTCACAAGCCCCTAGGGGTTTTTTAAATCTCACCAGCACAGTCAGTTTCTTCTTTTTGCTGTGTTGTTTTTATGCTGTTTTGTTTTTGTGCAAATAAACAAATCAAATCAAAAAGTCAACAAACTGCATGGCCACCAAGAAAACACCTCCCCCAACTCCCTCAATCTCACCACTAGAAAAGCAGAGCAACCAAAAAACAAGAATATGTTTGCCAAAATCATCACAATTAGAACACACTTAATGGATTTAATACAATCTTACTCCAAACTATCAAGTTTGGACAAAGTTGGAATTCATTTGGACAAAGTTGGAAGCTATGCCTATATCTCGATTATGTAATCCAAACTCATTGACAAATTTTTGGCTTTAAATAGATACCAAAAGGGATAGAATACTTGGGAACCAAATTAAGCGGAGATGTGGAGGCTGCCCACATTAAATTTGGAACCAGTGCCACAGAAAATTAAAACTAACTTAGATAAATGGGGAAAAATTAAGCTCACATTATGGGGGAAGGTTAATGTAATAAAAAATATGATTGAAGTGCAACTATGTACATATGATGCTGCCAGTTACTGTATCTCAGATTTTTAAACAGTATGAAATGATAATTAAAAACTCGTTATGGGAGGGGAAAAGACCCAGGATGAAACTTAGTAAAATGTGTTCTCCTAGGGACAAAGTGCACCTAGGGTTAACATATTCGAGATTATAATACATTTCCTTGCAATGGCCAAAATACCCAAACACTGGAATAAAGATAACCAGTTAGAGTGGGTTACTATTGAAAATAAGCTATCATCTCCATTTACTGTCTCACTCCAGAGAGATTTGGACCAAAGTACATAAAATGTATAAATAAATAAATTCATATTGTAAACAATTATATTCTTCATTGTGGCATAACTGTATGATTAGCATTAGAAAGACACCAGCGTAGTGGACGAAGTGGCACCTTAATGGGCAATGTAATATTGCTAATCTGAATGAATCTGTATGAACAGCATAAGGGAAGCTAAAGGGAAATCCACCCAATATAAGATAAGACATAGATAATGCTGGACACCACTAACACTCAATAGAATGGGTTTAATAAATAGCAATTTCAATCAATCAATCAATCTTTATTTATATAGCGCCAAGTTATAAATTATTCATTTATTAACATATTAGCGGCATCTCAATGTTGTTGCTTGTTTAGGTAGTGCTGTATCAAACTACTATTGTATGACTATATATTTTTTGTTAGGTAATATTTGGAGTAATAGCAATGCATCATATTATCTGAGGTTATTTTGCAAGTATAACCTAAATCTGTAAAGTAAGTACTGACTACAGATGTACAATACATGTAGTGGAGTTAAATGTACAGTACAATGTCCCTCTCGCAAATGTAGAAGAGTATAAACCTACCTCAGAACTGAAACTAATTTCTATTGCATGCCGTGTGGTAAGTATGTGAAGAGCGTACTATTTCTGGGGAAATATTACAGTATGTAAGCACTGGATGCTACACCAGCATAAATATCCTACAATGCAATGCAGTAGTGACAATGACAATAATAACAACAGACAATGGTGGACAGCAACCAAGGCAGCCCTGTTGTAATGTCAGTAACACTTCAATTCAAGTGAGGTTTCACTTTACCTAATATATTTTTTAAATTAGTTCAGATTTTATAGTTGGCACATATTACCATGGTTACATGTCTCCGACTGGCAAGGAGGCTCTCACGAAGTGACGTAATAATTACAGCTCAGTGCATCTGAAAAGATACATACTACTGTTTATTCACACAAAAGTATGTGGAACAGTAGTACACATATTGAGTTTGTAGTGCATAGTGCATGCGATTCAGATGCAGCAAGAGCCTTCCATAGAACAGTACGCCTCTGCACATAGCCAACCTGATTGCACAGCCACGATTTATAGCCCGAACCTTGACACACAAAATTACTACCCTCTACATGAAAATGAGAGGAGCATCAAATATTGGCCAAAAGTCTGAATATCTATAGCTGGGGGGTTAGAACTTCTAAGTAGGACAAATCTTTCTGTATTTTGTTTTTTTAATAACTTTTTTATATTTAGTTTTTATCTAAAACATTCACAGATAAACACTGGCTCCTGCTTATGCTGTGACCTACATGAGAACACTGCACACTATCCTACCCAAGCTCCAGCGGGCTGTGGCTCAGATACATTGGTGGGGAACATCCTAGATACAGGACACTGGAGGATGGAGACACCGTCTGGTACCAGTTTGCAGAACTCCTGGATGCATTGCATCCACCACCACACAGCATCCCGGCAGTTGTAGCGTAAATAGTTGTCCGGGCCCAGCAGGTTGGGGATCAGGCCGTAACGCAGTGTGCCTGCAAATGCCAGGATGATGTTCCTGTGGCAGTTGGGACAATTGCACAAACACAAAGACACAAACAATGTTTAGTAGGAACTTTACTTATGTTACAGTTTTAGCCCAATAACTATTTTTGGTTTTGGTTATAATTTATTTTTGGTTTTTAAAAATAGATAAATTTGCATAACTATGCAGATGATACCAAATTATATTCTATATTCTAACTCCAAGCATGCTTTAAGGACATAAAGACCTGGATGACCTTCAATTTTCTGCTACTAAATTCAGACAACACTGAAGTTATTGTGCTTGGCCCTAAACACCTTAGAAACACATTATCTAATGATATAGCTACTCTGGATGAGATTACCCTGGCCTCCAGCACTGTAAGGAATCTGGGAGTTATCTCTGATCAGGATATGTCCTTTAACTCTCTCTTTATCTCTATTATTATAATTATTATTGTTGTTATTGTTATATGTTGTTGTTATGCTTCTCTGTGTCTCTCTTCCCCCTCTCCACTTTCTTCCCTTTTTCTTTCTCAAAGCAGATGGCCGTCCACCTAGAGCTCACTTCTGCTTGAGGTTTCTTCTCATTAAAGGGGAGTTTTTCTTTACCACTGTCGCCAAGTACTTGCTCATGGGGGAATTGTTGGGTCTGTCTACATTAAAAAATTAAAAGAATATGATCTTGACGTGCTCTATGTGAAAACTGCTAACTTTTGCAATGATTTGGCGCTATATAAATAGTAGTTTACTTTTAATATATTCTCAACAGAAATCAAACGGACTGAGACTGAAATCATTATACATTATTGGTACATATAGTTTACCTATTATGTAAAAACAATACAGTCTAATTATATTGTTCTAAAGGCACAACTTAAAGTTAGTATTTTATAATGTGTTTTTGAGTTTAAATATATTAACATCATACAAAATATACCTTACTGTTGTTATCACAAGTTCACCTCTTTACACTTAAAACAGTTTAAAAATTATCTACAAAAGATTTTAGAACAATTCTAGACAAAATACAAGGCACAGAAGTCAGTCAAAAACAATTCAATACAGCTATTACAATTCAATTTTAATTTGGTTTTATTTATTTGAATTAGTTTGATCTGTATTGGCATTAAAATAATGAGAATAGTATCTTTGACCACAGCACATTGTGCTTGAAGCCTAAAATACACTCAAGTGTTTTGTTTTGTGGTGTGTTGGACTCACCGAGCCTCCAGATGTCTGCCAGTCAGCAACATTAAACCTCTCAGAGCAATGAAGGTGTCACGACCCCAAGAACGGAATACCCCCATACAGAAGTGAGGAAGACCTGAAGTATAGACAAACATCTATAAGCTCATAGCAATAGTGGGTCTCGGTATATATTGCCTATTTAATTTAATTACAGCTCAATCATTGAATAGAACTAGATGCTGTGCTGCTGTGTTTTTTTTTGGGGGGGGGAGTAAAATTTCAGTTCATTGTTGGTTTTGGTCTCTTCATGTGATTTGTCACAAAAAGGAAAAAAAATCACCAGACTGGACAGTTTAGAATGCTTTTGAATAACACTTTACATTTATATTTTTATGTTTAGTCAGTTGGCAGACACTTTTATCTAAAACAACTAAAGTGAGGCAAGACAATTAATTGTTAGAGGATAGTGACTCAAAAGAGCTGTGGTAGAAATTCTATAGTAGTGACCAGGTAAAAATACAATGAGAAATAGTGCTAGACAGAATTGAACACTTCAAAGTTACTGTTTGAATATTTATGTTTTTTTACATAATGTACATTGTATCCCCTGTATGCAGTTTATGTGTTGCTTCTGTATAGTTCCACTTTTGTGTTATTTTACTATTAAATGTATATTCATCATATTTAGAATACAATGTATAAATGTATGTCCCTAATGAATGAATAACATTCTGTCTTATCTGACATAAATACATCATGATGACATAAGAAAGGGACAATAAAAGTACTGACCTGCTGCCAGTGACAAACAGCATTGTTTATCCTGGAAGGTGATTTCACTGAGGCAGTGCGGGACATCTTTAAGGTGAGGAGAGACGGTGGGCAGCATCAAAAAGTGACCCACACCGTACATCTGCACTGAACCCAGTGCCAGCTGTTTAACTAGACTGGAACCATTCTGAATGAAGCTAAAGAAGCCAAGACACAATGGAAAGGGACACATAGATGTCACTAGTCAAACAGTGAGAGTTGAGCAGAGAATTTCACAATTAAAGTCAAGCAAATGAATAGATGAGTAATTGAATGAATGATGGAAGGGACTTGAAAGTAGAGAGTGAAATCAGTCTAGATCACCCACAATAAAATCTAACTATTAGGCATACAAAACAGACACATTAGAAAGTGGAAATGAAGAAAAAAGACCAAACCTTGACATCTGTTTGAAAACAGCCTCCAGAGCAGTAGTATAGGCTCCCTGGATGATGGCATCAAAGTAACAAGGTACCAGGTAGCGGGGGATGTGCTTCAGGTAGCTGAAGATTGCCTGGAACCAGTGGCCTACCTGTAGGTCAAAGGTCAACATCAGTCACAACAAGACCTAAAAAATGTAGTGGTGACAGATGGCATCAAGCAGCTGTAGTAATTATGACATAGGACAGTGGTGCAGTTCTGATTGTGGAGGGGTGGACGGGGGCTTTAACTCAGCCGTGGACTTTAACACAGGAAACTGTTTCCAAATGCATATATACATATATATGTGTACAATACATTCATGGTTGTGGAGCGCTTCATGGATCATTTCATTTGGAGGACTTGTTGGTCATGATACCAACAAGATTCTCTATACTGCTGCTCCACATCTATACTAATGCAGATAACTGTTCAGATGACTCCCTTGCTAAGTTCAGTGCCATATGGTAAAAACTGAACTGTGTATTGATGCAATTATTCATGTTATGATAGATAAAGTACTTTGCCACGCTATTGTTTCCAAGGCCAAGAATAAAGCTCTATGCTGAAGTGTTACCTGCTGATTGGCTGACCTGATGTTGACTTTCCTGTTACACCTGGTACGTGTAGAGAACAGCATCCAGTTGTAGTTTTCCTCATTAGATGTAGATGACATGTGGCAACATACAGTATAGGACTGATAACAAACCTGCCTGTGGCATACCTCTTCCAAAGCACCACCCTTTGCCAGCAGTCTGTTGGAGATGAAGTCCATCATCCAGTCTCCTTCCCTCAGGTTGTCACAGAGTGAATGACCAAGTTCATTGTTAGGACGAATCTCTGCCAATGCTGACATCAGCCCTGAGGAGGTATTGAACCACAGACTAAATACTGGCACTGCAGAAACTCATGATCACCAGCTTCTGTTGCATTTATTCAGTGTGCTTTTAGTACCTTGCAAGCCTCCGTAAGGGAGAGATAACCATGAAGGAATGTTATAGCATCCGCCCCCATCCTCCCTCTCTTCAGCATCACAGCGGTATAGCAGTATGTTCATGTCAGTCAGCGTCAGCCTGGACATGATGCTGAGGAAGAAGAGCATTTCAGTGGTGGGATGAATAACACAAAAACATGTATGTACTGAGAAAGTCTCATGAAATGCTGAAACTGTCAGAAAACTTCACATTCTTTCTGTATACAACATAGATATTCATCAGGGACATTATTTATCAAGCATCCCAAAATCCCTGACAGGGATCTTGCTGAAAGTTAACCTACTGCACACTCCAGCCTCAGAGGAGGACTGAAAGTTCTGAAGCTTCCCACACTGATGATGGGTGCATTTCAATAGTAGTGTTCAACAAGTCCTTCACTCCACTTTGCTCACTTCACCTCAACAAAGTCCTATTGCCATTTAAAGTGATGTTTCAGTACTCTGAAAACTACATAAAGATCACATATTGTAGTCATTCACTGAAACTGCTGTCTTCATTTACATTAACTGGTTCATGAGATGAAGTAGCTGCAATCCACAGACAGTTGGCAAAAGGCTGTTTGACGATTCATCATTGACTAATACTTGTCAAGTCTGAAGATGAGTGTCACTGTGTTCCATTTTTAATCTTCCACTGCCCTCGGACCCTGCCTGCCTATCGGCTACTTGCAGGAAATATGTTGCTACAATATATCAAATGCCATGGGGGAGTGAAAGAGGGAATGGCCAATGATTATTGATGATTATTGAAATGCAGTGTTTCAACAAGAGGACAAATCCTGGGAGAGAGTGAGATGTCGCCGTTTTACTACATTCATTACGACAAACTATCTATATGATAAATAGACATTTATGACTGTTGCGGTAAGATAAAAACTATGAATTCAGAAAATACCTATTTTATGAGTAGGCTTTATGTGTATACATACAACTTGTAAGTCACTCTGGTTATATATGCCAAAATATAATGACTAAATTGATAAATACATTCTATCTCATTATGATATTGACCACTATAGAGCAACTTGCAAAGGCTATAAATAAACACTGACTTATATATGAGCAGGGATTTGACTCAGCCCTATGCAACATAATCATTTTACCTTATCTACAGTAGTGCTGCATCTTACATATATCGGTAAACACAGCAACAAATTTGTGCCTGGTTTATAACATTTTAAATGGTTTGGCCCCTCCTTCACTATGTGACTTTGTGTACACTTGCTCAGTGAGTTCTGTTAGATCCTCCATATTATCGTCTATACAAGATTGTACCATATCATTTTCTCGCGCTGCATTTGGACATTCAGCTTTCTCTGTGAAAGCTACAACTCAGTGGAATGCCCTACCTGATGATATGAAGAACTGCAGTTCCATCAATACATATAAAACCAAATTAAAAAGTCTGCTAAAAGCTACTCAGCTCTGTAACCACTGAGTCAAAAATTGATCTCATGGTCTTTTCATGAACCCAAATAAGCTTACATTACTCATGTCTAGTTGACATTGTGGGTAGCTTTGTATTTTCAATTATATGTCTTGTGTGCTTTGTACTGTTCATCATTGTCCAGTTATATGTTTTAATTGTGACCTGCTGAAGGGATTGCAGATGAAAATTAGTCTGTAACTCTGTTACAGTACAGCAAATGGTAACATTTATGTTTAACACTGTACATGGTCCGAGTAAATGAATAAATAAATAAAAACATACTGTATCTGTCAAATGGCACCATTATTGCAATTTTTAATTAAAAAATTAACTTAAGTTTGCATGAATGCATCTTGTTTTTCTATGACTTTGTTAATGAGTACTGTTAAAGGCGATCAAATTTTGATTTAGGACTGTTGGTTGTGACAGAATGACCACTATTACACAGCTGCATTTTTCTAGTTACCAAAAAGCCTTAGGTTGCAAAATCTGTTAAGACTGCATGTGTCCTACAGTCATTCACAAAATGTATTAAAAACTGTATCTTACTCATATAAGTTTTTTAATCTTACAATCATGATTACTATTATTGTCATTGTTAATATCATTATCGCTTTAATTGGCATACTCACGTCATCAGTGGCTTGGTGAGAACATGAGGGGGGGTGCTATGTTCAGCCAGGCTGCCAGTCTGGTACTGAGGACTAAACTGGATCAGGTGGCGTCTTAGAGCCCGCAACTGCTCCTGGGACCTGGACTCCAGAGTTACCCTGGAGAGGAACATACAACAACTTGACCATCACTGATCATCATCAAGTGGTTGCAAGTAGATATAAACAAGGCCAAACACACACTCTGCACTTTGTGTACTGTAAGTCAGTAACTTTGTGTGTGTGTGTGTGTGTGTGTGCGTGCATATCTTTTTATCTTTCAGAGAACCAATTTCATTTAAAAACCAGCATTGTGAGGACATTTCTGTGTTGTGAGGACATTTTGGCCAGTCCTCACAATGTCAAAGGGCAATTTGAGGATTAAGACGTGGTTTTACAGTTAAAGTTAGAATTGGGTTTCAGTTCAGCTTAGGGTAAGGGTTAGCATTTAGGCATTTAGTTGTGATGGTTAGGGGGATGCATTATGTCAATGAGTGTCCTCACAAGGATATAAAGACAAACGTGTGTGTGTGTGTGTGAAAAAATGACTACTGCAAAAAATTAAAGAGGGACAAAACAATGTGTGAAACAAATTTTGGTCCTGTAATAGCTACTGTTACAGCAAATCCTTACCATCAAACGTCACCAGTAGCAGACTGTAATTGTACTGTGATACTTTATCAAAGACATCTTTGTGCTGAATTTAGAGAAGACTATACCTGTCATGATTGCCTTTAAATTCTATTGTTCTTTTTATACACTGGGACTTTCTTCAAACTGTGGTTTAAAGGACAGAGTCAGAATTTTTCAAGTCTATCTTAAAATAACAGTGAGGTACCCAAATCAAAATTGAAATTGTTTTTTCTTGCTGTAATCATTCCTCCTGTTTATACTGACCATGAAATGATCCCTTCATAATGACCTTACATTATAAGTGATGGGGACAAAATCCACAGTCCTCCTTCTGTTCAAAAATGTATTTACAAGTTTATCTGAAGGTAATATGAAGCCTCGGTGTCCAAATGAGTCAAATCAAATATCTGTAACATTGATATTTCAATGTTACAGTCTCTTTTGTGCCAAAGTCCCTCTTTTCTTTTGTTACTATACTTCCACTGACAGCTCAACAGAGAAACACTGAGGAAACACAAAGAGGGAATTTGATGCTACAAAGACTGTAAATGTGTCAGATACCCAGTTGATATGACTAACTCAGACTGCTGAAGCTGAATAGAAACTTCAGATCAACTTTTAAATGCATTTTAGCATAAAATGACTCTGTAGACACACAATGGTCCTAGCCTCCAATACCACCTCCTCTACCTGACCTGTGAAGATTTGAGTCCCCATCACTTCCATTGAAAGCACATTTGAAGGGGATCATTCCAGTATGAACAGGAGGAATGATTACAGCAAAGAAAACCTCTTTCCCTGTTCATATGGACACCTCACTGTTGTTTTAAGACACGTGAACCTGTCCTTTAAGTCATAAAATCAATACATGTGCTGTCAAACAAAGGTTGACCCACCTGAAAATGATAATGCAGCCAGGGTTGAACTTCTTAAACAAAATCTCCTGGCCAACACCACTTTGTTTTGAAACCATGGCTGCCTTTTTCACCATCTTACTGTCCTTCAGCTGGAAGACATTTTGAAAGGCTTTAAATGTCAAAGCATAAAGTTAGTTCAAGTGGACTGTATGTACTATAGCAGAGTTTGTCTGTTTTAGATCTTAGACTACTACTCTTTGGCAGGGGTAATAATTGTCACAGCACTACAGAGGAGTGTTCTGGACCTACAGACAGGTGTCAAATTAAAGGAAAAGCTGATCCAGGTCTGAATACTTGACCCCTACAGTGAGGGGATCTGGTGTCTCTTTATTCTGTGGGGGGCATTTTGCTGGCATGGTTTGGGCCCACTTGTCCCCTTAGAGGAAAGAGTCACTGCTAGTCAATACAAAGTTGTTCTAAGTCATCACCTTCATCTCATGATGAAACATTTCTGTCCAGATGGGAGTGGACTCTTCCAGGATGACAATGCTCCAATTCACAGGGCACAAGGAGTCACTGAATAGTTTCATGAGTATGAAAATGATGTGAACCATATGCTATGGCCTTCACAGTCACCAGATCTCAACCCAGTTGAACACCTATGGGAGATTTTGGCACATTAGACCACGCTCTCCACCACCATCATCATCAAAACACCAAGACTGCCCTCAGCCTTGGCATTGATTCTGAGTCTCTGGAATTTTACTGGAGAGATGAACACCCCTCACTGTAGGGGTTAAGCATTCAGGCCTGTAGCTTTAATTTGTCACCTATCTGTACATTGCCCACAGTGTCTTGCAATCTGATTTCGACACTGAAAAATATTTCGATGTATCCAGAATCCCACACCACTGAAGATACCTGAATATGTTCTTGGATCTCTGCAGTGTACTCTGGCAGGTAATTGATGTTGATGTCACTTATTCGGTCAGAGTCTCTCACACTGGTCCTAGCCTCCAACACCACCTCCTCTATCTGACCTGTGAGGACAAACAAAGAGTCCCTGTTAGCTGGAATCTCTGAAAGTGGGAGCAGCATACTACTGAAGATTAGGATTAAGGGTTAGGGTTGGATTAGGGGTAAAATTACTTTATAATCAGTTTATGGTTGTAGGATCATCACCTGGTATGAATATAGGTGGAACATCATCTGTATGATGGTGTCCATCTGGGTTCTTCACTGCCCTTCGCAGCACAGCTACCACAGACTGATGGCTGCTGGGACAGTGTCTGGTCACTATAACTATATCCTCATCCACCTGCTCCACATAGACCTGTGCACCCAAGCAGTGAATTACAGAAAGACTACATTTACAACAGGATAAAAAAACAGAATGTTCTATAATGTTTAGCTCCCATTTTTTATTTTCCTGGTTTTACTGATGAGATTACATTCTTCACAAAATTTCAGTTCATCACTTAGATCTATCAGCTTGCAAACAAACTAATATTTATCTCCAGCTGTCTTAGTATCGTATCTCAGTAAGTGGCTTATATAACCAATTTCAATTCTGTGTACATATAAATATCAAGCTTATATAGGATTTTGTATTGACTGAACTGAACATACTTAGCCATCTCTATACTAAATATGTGGTACAGATTGGAAATAAACTTTGCAGTGTAGTAAAATCTTCAATAATTAAGTATTCTTTATTCAAAATATGTTGACATCCCTTTAGCTTGGATTAACTTGCAATTGTGTAGAGGGAGATTAGCATCGGGTAACCCTGTAATTACAGAATCCCAAGAAGAGACAGAAAATTGAAGACAATACAAAGGCATCTACAAAATGCAACTAGAGGCAGCAAGGAACGAGAAGAGAGATATGTTAAAGATAAATGTTGGCATTAGTGATTATCAATGACGGGGACGCCCAGTAGAACTTAAACCTGTGCCTGGGTATGTTTAAGTTTTTTAAAGTTTAAAAATGTACCCTATCCTGTCATGAAACTCTTATGAAATATGGAAGGGAACCTTCTGAGTAACCCTGCTAACAGAGAAATAAACAGAGAGGAGTAAAAAAACAACTTCCTTGGTAGTGCTAATAACATAGATTACAAATGCAATGCAGTTCTAGTGCTCTATGTCAATGCCTTACCATCCCAAGTAACTGGAAGGGCATGACAAATGACAGAGCTGCCCAATCTCTCAAAGATGTCTGCCACTTCTATGACACGGAGGAAAAGGGTATTGTCACTAAATTTAAGGTGTTCCACTCATCCTGTGCTCCTCCTACTGCCAATATCCAAGCTAGGCTTATGTGTCTTCAAGAAAACAATATGCAAACACTCTTCCCAAAGCTGACAAAACTCCTCAAAATACATGATACATTGCTTAGAAACAGATGTGTAGATGAGAAGCCATCAGATCTTCTGCTGTTGCAATTGACCATAACAAGGTTATTAACATTTACAAACTCTTAGCCAAAAGAATTCTCCTTTTATTTCACCAATCTTGTTTCTCACTTACCTGACTGCTTGAAACAGCTAATTCCCAAAATGTTAATAGTTCCATGTATTTACTACAGATGTGTTTGAAAATTAAATAATTTAATCATTACCCATTCTCTATATTTTATAACAGATATTTTTGCAAAATAAATGTTTTAAAAGTAAATCCTTTTCAATACAGATGTGACGTTTCCTTTTTTTTTTGCCCCTGCCCCTCAGACAGCCTGAGTCTGCCACTAGGTATGTGCAGGTAGCTGAGTATGTGCACATATATATTGTACCTTGATGGCCACATTGATCTTACATGTACATGAATTATTTCTTTCATTAGTCCTCCACACTTTTCATTGTTTATAGTATTAGAACATATTTTAGTTGACATTTTTATGCATTTGCTTTTCATTTTTCTTCTTCTACCTTACCACTTGTTATTCACATTAAAATATGTGCTGTAACTTTGCATTGTTGCTTTTTTATGAAATTCAAACATTTGTTTGAAAAAAAACATGCACATTTTATACTTTGAATTATGATTAACTAATAGTGAATTCATGTTTTTCTCTCATACCTGTCAAATATCAGTAAAATTTTATTGCATATATGTATTTATTTATTTCATCTAATCCTTTGTTTAAACAGGTCGTCTAATTGAGATTAGGATCTCTTTTTCAAGAGAGATTGGTGTACAACAATAAACACAGACAGACAGAAATTTCACACACACACACATTTGACAATATTTTAAGCAAAAAAAGCATTTAAAAGTGGAGATGCAAATACTTGAGTAGAGCCTTTTAAAATCTTCAAGTAAGTTTTTTGCAGTTCATTCCATCTGTATAGAGCTGAGTATTGTGAAACCAGTTTTTCTAGTCTCAGTGAACATGAGATACAGCTAATGTTAGATGTGTCCTGTGACCTGATACAGTAAGTACTATATTTAGTGACCAGAGAGCAGAGGTAATTAGGTAGTATTTGCATTAGAGCTTTATAGATAAATAACATACAATGGGTCACCATCACTACTTTTCATATAATATGCAATGTAAAGATGCAAATAAATAAATAAAACATTATATCAAAATGACAAAATGTGGATAAAAGTCTTTAAGTATAAATACAATATTTTTTAAATACATCATTGTATTTCATAAAAAAAAAACAGTGCAAAGTTACAGCACATCTTTTCATAGCAAGAACAAGTGGTAAGGGAGAAGAAGAAAAAGGAAAAGCAAGTGCATAAAAAAGGCAGACTAAAATAATTTCTGGTACTATAAAAATGTATGGTTTAGAGGACTAATAATCAGTGTGGCCAGCAATATATATGCCTACATACTTCATATCTAAGGACTGTGCATCTATGTGTCCTATCCACAGTCTCTCCAGATAATAGTAATTGGACAATCATGTAGTTAAAAAGAAAAAATGCATGTGAAGAAAAGATTCTTAGATGGGGTGTGGTTAAGCTGGGAGAATTTTGACTTGTGGCCTTTATTTCTAAAATCCTTATAACAGCTCTGAGTAATACTGTACTTCCAAGAATTCCAGAAACACAGGCCAAATGCTTTCATCACACTCCAGGAATATAACACAATAATCAGTATTAGATAATAGAAATGTCTGTTGCATCACTGAGTGAAGGTAGAGAACTGACCTGAGTAAAGCCCTCAGCAGCGAGTTCTTGGTGCAGCTTGTTCAATGCCATCTTCCCTGCCATGAGTCCAGTCTTAAGGTTGACATGGTCACATGTTTGGATCTCAGGGTTCCAGAAGCTGTACAGATGATCCTCCTTCACCAATGAGATCTGAACAACACACTGAAGGTTAATCACAGAGCAGATGCTAAAACAGATGGACAGGAAAGTATCATTGTGTTTGGTGGAAGGTCAGCCCATCCAAATGTTCTGATGACTACACTGCAGTAAATGATGGTAGATGCTACTGTATTTACTACAAGCTCCATAGCCCCACCAGTAATTAACTATAACTTGCACCAGCCAGAACACAGCTAGAAATTGTACATTCCCATAATGTTCTGAGAACATCCCCACTGATGTAAAGGACACTGCCTTGTAACATTCCCAGAATAGTCCTAGATGGTCACGATGTTGAGTTATTTAATGTGTGGGGGGGCACTATTTGGCAGACTTTCAGGAAACATTCATGTTGGAAACATTCATGGATGTTCTGGGAATGTTTAGGAGACCATTACTATAGGATGTTCTCACTAGGTTTCTATACTACGTTCCCAACATGTTTGCAGAACCTCTAGTGACATTACAGGGATTTTTAAGGGACCAACCTATAATGTTCTTTTTTGGACCTATTTAGGTCTTTCCATCACGTTCCCAGAACCTTTAGTAATATTACAGGAACCTTTAGCGGACCAACCTAGAATGTTATTTATTGGTCCTTGCATCACTTTCACAGAACATTTGCAGAACTTTTAGTAACATTACAGGAACTTTTGCAGAACCTTTAGGGGACATAAAAATTGCTATCTTGAAATACCATCAAAACATGTTTACATCAAAAATCATTCCTGTTTAATGCAAGACATTCTTTTACTGAGCATGGTGTTAAATGTTGCTGTGGTAGATATGCTAAACCTCATATCCCCAAAGCATGCTAGAAGTAACATTATCTCAGTTCTTTTATAAATCAAAGATGTCTTCATTCTTATCAAGGGTGCTGTAGAACGTAATGACTTGATATACATAATTGACATGTCTGATTAACACATTGATAACTAGGCTTTTACCAAACAGACAATTGGCATGTAAATGTCTACTTAATAAGCAAGTAGCATACATTTTGAGTTACAGTAACAAAAAGATGTCACCCACCATGATGCACCTAACAAATTGCACCCTTATTTTAATACAAAATTGAGCCTTAGCCTTGGTAGTAAAGCACCCTTCTTGCATAGCACTGAATATACAGAAATGTTTGTCCAAACCCAAGCTTACTGTACCGTATTTTGAAAAAGACAGTTAAATCAAACGTAATTTGACAGATCCTCTTTTAATTGTACTTTGATGAAACAAATAAACACACATTGCAGGGAAAGGTAAAGTCTTTTTTTGGATATTGATCAGTCACTGTCTTCATCTTCAGGAGGCGCCCCAGGTTCCTCTTCCATTTCCTGAAAATTTCATAAATAAGAATATTTACCAATCACCTCAGTTATTTTTAATTGCTTTTAATTACACTTAAGTGTATAAGTATTGACTCTGAGGGAACTAAGTATATTAATTAAATGTGTTTGCATGTCAAGAGTGGATATTGATATAACAAAGTGAGATTTTCACTGATTAAACTATGAATAACTGTCCATAAATCATGTGACAGAAGCAAAGGTTCATTCAAGGGAAAAAGTGAAGGGTAAAAAGTAAAGTAAAACATTAATATTTTACGTGTCCTCCTTTGTTGCAGGGCTTCTCAAAGTCCGGACCAAACAGCAAGTCAGTCTGGACCCAACCAATACCTTGTGCTATGAATACAATACATTATGAAATTTTCTGTTGATCAACAAATTGTTAGTGACATTGAATATACATAGCTGGAGATCATTTACAGCGATCCTGTCCCCAGATGAATGTCAATTTTCAATTTAATTGATTTAAAGTGTAAAATCACCATGCAACATGGTCTCAACAAACTTCATAGTCAAAAATAACAACAAACAGCAATCGATTTACAATAATAACAGTAAGAGTGGAGCAACCACATTAAAACATCAATACAAGATAGATGTCAAAAGGTGATAGCCCCAAGAATTTAAAGTGAATGTACATTAAAAGTTTTAAAAGGACAACATACAGTAGACAATTTACAATAAAATGGAAGTGAATCAACTGCATTAAAAAACACAATTAAAATACATCAGAGTTAAAAAGATGTTAAAAGGTGATAGACCCAGCAAGGTATTAGGGGAGACTGTAATGTAATGAATAAAGGTGGGTTTTCAATCGTGTTTTAAAAATGTCCACTGAACACGCTTCTTTGACATGTAATGGTAGGCTGCTCCAGAGATACGGGGCGCGGTAGGAGAAAGCTCTGAAGCTAGCTGATTTTTTGTTATATGAGGGGGTGACCAGGAGACCAGCATTGAGAGAACGTAGAGGGCGTGCTGGTGTATATGGATTAATTAGTTCTGCTAGGTACCGTGGTGCAAGACCATGCAGGGCCTTATAGGTTAAAAGAAGAACCTTAAAATCAGCTCTGGCTTGCACCAGTAACCAGTGAAGAGAGGCCAGAATAGGTGTGATATGGTCATATTTTCTAGATTTTGTCAAATTTCTGGTCACAGAGTTCTGAGCAAGTTGCAGGCTTCTAGTGGAGCAGGTACACCAAACTTTACTTCAGAAGATTCAGATATTGTGTTATTGTAAAATACACTTTGTGTTCTGTTTCATAAATATGATTGAAACCATGAAAGTGCTGTCCCCTGGATGCCAATACGCTTCTCCAAGCGGTGCAAAAGTATGGTGTGATCCACAGTGTCAAAGGCTGCACTCAGGTCGAGAAGCAGCAGCAATGATGTTGAGTCAGAATCAACAGTAATTAATAGCGAAGGGAAACCAGAGCCATAAAGTGGAAAACATACTCACCGTAGAAGATGCTTGCTTGCTGCTTGCTGTCCATGAAGAGAAGGAAGAAAAAGACCACCAAGTGTGGTCGCTAGATGTCACAATGCACATGTCCTAAACTTAGATGGGTTTTTTTCAAGCCAAGAACATCACAATGAGCCACATCCATGGATGCATGTCCACAGCATGTTGCCTTGTTTAATGACATTAAATATAACATTATAACATTAAATATTTGTCAAACAAATACACAGTTCCACAATTCCATTGTTTTATTACATTAATTAATTAATTGCAGATTTGAATTCATTCACTAAAATTTTAATTTGAAATTTAAAATATAAATAAATAAATATGAAAAAGAAAAGTAAAACAGGTCCATAGGACATCATGAAATCACTCAGTTATAGGTGAGGGGGCACAAACTAAAATGAAGAAATATTTAGTTTCTTTATATTTATAATTCTTTTATATTAAATCTTTTAAGGAGTAAGGAATACAAGGAGAAATATAATTATTAATGTAAAAGTCTATATTCTGTTGATGTAGTTGATCATCCTCAACATTTGACGCGTTTTGTCCTATGAGAGTCTTTTGTGCACATCACTATGTGGCTATTTGAGTTGGCATTTCAATTGCTGAGGACTGGAAGTATCTAGGAGGAATATTGTATATACCTATTGCAGGACTGTACTTCAATTCCTTAAGCCTGAACCGATCTGCTGATGTGTCTATGTTCCACCCAAACCCTTTTGTGTTCATTGAGTAGTTCCAACACTTGTCTAGCTGACTGTTGGATGGCTATCCACACTCCCTTGTAATCTGATCAAATAAGATGACAATTTGACATACCTAAATTGAGCAGGACCTTTTCTGTGTCCACTAGTGATGCACATGTAGGTCTTTGTAGCTCCTGTAGATAACCTAATTGTTCTGTATTGAGTCCTGTTAATTTTCTCTAATGGTGTTTTGCAAGTTACTGTAATGTCCCTGCAATATTACTGTAATGTTAATATGTTTTTGTTTGTCATGGATTCATGTTTGAGTTGTTTCTGTTGGACAAATTTTGAGTTTAACATGAGTGTGTATTGCGCGGAATGTTCAGAGCTACAGTTTAGTTCATTTTACTCAGAAATTCATTTACTCTAAAGGTTATTTAAAGTGTTGATTGTTCGCATCATATGTATATATTTTGTTGAGGTTTAAGGAATTAGTCATTCCTGACAAATCAGAATGGCAAATGATTAATGATTATTTCTGGCCATGTCAGTGACTGCAGGTCAGGTTTTTTGAGTTGATGGCGAACCAAAACCAGATGAGACTATTAGATCCCTGGATTGAAGATTCCTGAACTGAGAGTCCAGAGCCGAGAACTGTCAACCCTACCTCTCTCCTGCCATGGTGGTAGAGGAAACACCTTAACTGCACAAGGCCAGCACCAATTTAATTTCCCCATCCCCAGCCCACTTGCACAATTCAAGATCCCAGACTCCGACTTTACTGTTTACTTTTGACTTGACTTGGAAAAGACACTTACTTTCTTCACTCTTCTTCAAATGCATTCTCTGTGCCTGTGGATGGACTGAGTCATAACCAGCACTGCTTTAAATGAGTGGACTGAGTATTCATATTTTTGATATAGTGTATTAATGTGCCTTGGTTAAAGTGATTTTGTTATTATTAGAGCAATGAAAAGTGATCTTTTGCAAGGTTGAAGTGTATTGTGAAGTAATAATATTAAACAGGTTATAGTTCTAATATTGTTACCTAACTAAAGTTGGATCCAAAGATTGAGAATTGAGATGACCTATAGAAGGGTGCACCCAGTGAAAACCTAAAAGTAGTTGAAAAGAACTCAGTGGTTCAAGACCATTAGAAAAGGTAACAGAAGAAATCATTTGTTGCTTAATCAAACTGAGATATCTCTGTGGAATTTAAATATTTACTGAACTTAAAGTTATTTGATTTATTTTGTGTTTTTTAAAAAATAATACATGGTACCAGTTTACAGCTTCTTGTCTCATGTGGTCATTTAATGTTGTAAATATCCACTTCTGCCTCCTATCCAAATCTGGTATCCTCTGATTCTGGTCCAAAATTATTAAAATCCTTACTAAATAGTAGCGTTATGAGCTGAGAGCTACACATTGCAACCACAATGTCATCAGTCATCTCATTGAAGCTGAGATGGAGGAAGCTTGACCTGGCAGAGCTGAGTCCATCCAGTCCCAGCCTATTTGAAATGTATTAAGAAATGTATTCATAATGTACAGGTGTGCTACTGATGATGTAGAAAACCTGTAAATTATATTTATTATGTACACGTTGTGACTACACATCATGAAATAAAAGTCCATGTAATATATAGTATTATTAGAATTATATATATATATATGTTAATATATTTTTATGTTTTGCGTATACATGGTACAGAAAAGCACACAAAGTGTAATGATCAGACGGCCATACCACTGCCTGAAATCATAACAGAGCTATCAATGACACAAACACCATCGGCTCCTCCCAGATGACTGTTCCCCATCAGCTGCTGGGGCTCCCTCACATATGACCCATCGGCACCGGCCCATGTCACTTTCAAAATTGCTACCACAAAAATTTTCTAGTTGGTTAGCTTGTTGTTCTGTATTCCTAGGTTTGTTCATTCAGAGACATTTTGGTTTATGCTGGGTTGTTGAGTGATGTTTTCTGGGTTTTGGTTTGCTCTGTTTCCCTTATGTGTTTTTTCACTCCTCCTGTGTTCATGTGCTCCTCCTCTCACCTGCACTGCATTTTCCTCAGTATCCTTTCTTTGTATGAGCTGGCTCAACAAGGCCTATACCCATGATCAGAGATAAGTGGTATCACAACGGTGGTTATGAACTTTCTTTGTTAACTCAGGCTTTCTGCTTCAGGATCTGTGCGCGTCCCCATAATAGGGGGGGTTTGGCGCATCATTTGACTCTTTTTCCGCACAAAATGGACCGATCACGAGCCAACTATTTCAGTCAGGAGGAACAGGTCATTATAATTGAGAGCTATGAAGAATATAAATACATTATCACAGCAAAACGCAACACTGTTGCTGCAAATAAGGCGAGAGGAATGCTGGTTGACTATTATCTGTGATAAATAACAACAGACTAAACAATTTTTTTTGTTCAAAGTATTTTTTCATTATTATTATTATTATTATTATTTTGATATGGAGTTTGATATGTTGTAACAAAATCCCATCCCACAAGTAACTGTTATTCCAAAATTACAAATTTACAATACGACATATCAAATCAATAGTAAGTATTATAGAGAAAAAAATATATCTTTTTTCTAATCAGTGTTGTAATAGCTGCAGTTGGTACTGCAGTGTTAAACAGACTTGGCAGCAAATAAAGTAGTTACTGAAAGAATGGCACTTTTTATTGCCAACTTGGAACATAACCTGCTCCGGAACAGGATACGTTTGCAGTATAAGTCATATGGTGATTTACCCAGGGGAAAAGAGAGAAACGCTCATGACATTGAAAACCCCAGCTTCAGGCTCAACATACTTCACTAACCCACTAATCCTGCTCCTAGTTCCCCAGCCAATCACTCCCTGCCTACCCTTGTGTCTTGCCACCTGTTCCCTGCTGTCCATTAGTTCAGTTAGTTCAGATCCTCTGTTTTGTCATGTCCAGTAAGTCAGTTCCATTTCATTCCGTTGTGTGTGTTGCTTACTCAGTCATTTCCTGTATTCACTTCTATGCAGCCCAGCCTGCTTTTGTTTTTGCCTGTAAGTCTCAGCAATAAAGAAGGTATCCTTCTGCCCTCCTACTCTGGTCTTGGAATTTGGGTCCACCTGCTCTGCTATCCCTGATGCTGTGTTGTTCCTGTAATGTTACTATTCTATATTCTAACAGAATGTTGTAATGTGACCAGCTGGGAAGCAGGGAGATGTCCCTTTTAAGTGATGGAAGTTCTGTTTGCAGATACTCCCTGACAGGAACAAGGAAACTTTTTCCTACAGGGAAAGTTTTCATATGACCTACAGAGAACCATATGAGAACGTTTTCTTTACTTCTCAGAAGTCCTCTTTGTGATGCCACGTTACCATAAAAGAACAAAAACAGAACAAACATCTAAAGTCATGTAGGGAACATATTGTATACAAATTTAGATGCAGTCTAGAATGAAACATCCCCATGTTACTAGTAGGGAACCAAATAGGAATGTTATCTTAAAGTCCGAAATGTTTTCTTTGTAATGTTGCAATGTGACCACAAAATAACCAAAATGGAACATCACCCTAAAGTCATATAGGGAACATTATAATATGATCAATTATAATTATACAATTATAATTAGACCCACATGCGAATGTTCTAATTAAGTCCACAACAAAATGTTCTCATTTAAGCAACAGAGGGCCATATGGGAGAGTTCTATTGACATCCCAAATGTTCTCTTTGTAATGTTGCTATGTGACCATGAGCTTGACGTCCCCCTAAAGTCTTATAGGAAACTTTCAACTGCAGCACTTTCATAACCAAAAGAGGATGTTTTAGGAATGTCCCCAATGTTCTGTAAAGGTTTGGGACATTTGTGACGTTTAGAGAACTTTGAGGGAACGTTACACAAAGTCCCCATAACATCCCCTCCTATGTGGGAAATAATCTCTGGTGCCCCTGTGGTCCCAGTTGATGACCAGTGGCAAAGATAGATGTGAGCTTCAATCAAACTGATATACCATCAGCAGACAGGGCCACACTGTGGTACTTTATTTGTATTTGTTCTTACCTGATTAGGAAGCAGCTCATCATATCTTCTGGTGCTGCCCGTAGCACAGCAGGCCATAGAAACCAGAGCAGAGATGGGCAGGAAGTCATACACTGAACGCTTCTGAAACAAAACAAGACTGAGCTTTATGGTTAAAATCAACAATTTAATAACTGCACACAGGCAGCTAATGGACTTAAACACAAGCCTTGTTACATGTTGTTGTGAGACAACGAGGTAAACCACTGAGCCTGTAATGCTAAGCTAATATTTAATCATCATTCAGCTCTGCAACAGCCTATACTGAGTCAGCTTACAGTGTTACAATTATTTTCTTGTTATTAAGGCATTCCCAGGCCAGATACCACCATTATGGTAATCCATCAGGTTCTCCCAGCAGGAGCTCGAGGACATAGCTGGGGAGAAGGATGTATGGGCTGCCTTAACAATATTGACCAAGCAGTTGCAAAGTCATGCTGTGACTTTAAATGTACTATGAAAAGTTGACAGAAAATACAGTAATTCTTGAGTTGCTAAAACTGTTCTTGAGTTTCTGGAAGGGTTGTAATAGGTGATCACAAGGCTCAGGAGGCAGGGAGTTACAAAATCTAAAAAGCCACTCATAGCTCTTGAAGAAGACATAGAGACATGCCAGCAATATTAAATAGTACCATTAGCAGTAGATTTAGTGGTAGCAGCAGCAGAAGTGGGCAGAAGTAGAACATTTGGTAATATGATCTGTACTCTAGATGCAAGCATACCTGGATAGGACTGTGATTGTTGAGGGTCACGTCCATGAACACGGTGTGAGAGACAGCTGGGACTAGAGGCCGCAGGCTGGGCTGGAAGAAGGCACCTACAGGCTCCTTGCCAAACCAAGACAGCCATCCTCCCTCCTCCTGACTGCCTGCACTCCCAGCATCTGACAGAGGAGAATAGCTGCTGCACATCAGTCTTGTCAATAATGATGACAACATTTATATGAAGACATGCAAGTTAAAATCACAAAGTATAGTTGCAACATCCCAACTCATTAAAATGCTGTTAAATGAATGACCTTATTTAATTCCAGTGTGGATGTGGTTGCTAGTGGGTGGTAATTCCTACCTGGCTTTAAATGTATATTGAAACTAATCAGATTTTTAAATAATAGAGATTTTTTTCTTTTTCCAAATTATTTTACAGTCATTTTTTATTCTATTTATGTAATGGAAAGATACAGTAAACATTTTTTTCTGGATTCCAGGCCGTGACCTCTGTAGACGCTTGACTTGCCTCATCCCACCCAACTAGAACTGTTTACAGCTGAATATCCTTATTCCATTACTGTCAGTTAATAGCTGTGTTACCTGACACTTGGACCTGAATTTGAAAGACTGCTACTTCAAGGAAAACAGCAGTGACTTAATGGTGCTAAATGTATTTGTGATTGTGTAACTGAAAAGTCCAAACAAAAATGTCATTGTGCAATTTTCAGCAATCCTATCTTTCTGCTAATCCTATTAAACTATCCTTCTGTATGTAACTAATATCCCATTGTTTTACACATTGTATTAACCTCTCATATATGTGTGTCAATGGTTACATACTACATCAAGGAAATAATAATACCTTTTCAAGTGACCTTAATTTGCTGTGTAGACAAATATTTGTCAATTTAAGTGTATATATGATAGTAATCAAATAGGACTCTCACAGAATAGTACTCTGATTGGCTAATAGTCACTGTATTAGAGTATTTGATTTTTCTGATGTCAATTATCAATCTTTGATTGAATGCAGTGTAAGTAACATATGACACAATGATATAACCTTACCACTAACTAACTAAAGGTGAGAATGAGAGAGAGAGAGGGAGACGGGGGGGCTTTGTGAGATTCATTCAGGCTTTGTGAGATTCCATCATTTTTGATTCCTGTTCATTAAGTTCCCACATTTGTTGCTCTGTCTAGTTGTTATACATTTAGATACAAGGAAAGAAAAGGAGATAATTCAACTGCTAAATTTGATGCATAGTATACTTCTGTGACTGGCAGTTGGACTGAAATTATCAATTTGTAAAAGTTGTTCTCATTATTTGGACACAGCAGTTTTCACTGTTTCATTATTATTCACATATACGTATACGAGGGTATACGTCATGTCAAAATGCAGAGCTCCATATAGAGATGCACTGCTACCAATACTGATAGTGAATTTTGGTCCATTACTGACTAAAATAGCTGAATCAGGTATCAGTAATCTGATCTGGTATCATATACCATTATTTTAATAAATAACAATGCAGTAAGTTTATATCTATGTATTTATTTGTTAGATTTTGTTTTACAATGTTAGGAAAGCAACATTTAAGTCAAGCACATAAAAGAATGATACCAGTTTCTTCCACATAATGATGCATACATCTTAATTAATTAGACACTGGAATCAGATTGATACATGGTATTGGCCAATACCCAAACCCTAAGTGCAGGTATTGGGACTGATAAAGTCAGATTGGTGCATCCCTAGTTCCAAACTAGGTTCCACACACTATGCTAGTGTGATTGCTTACCTCTGATGAGTGAGGTAATGCCCAGCCTAGTCACACAGACATTTTGCAGCTCCTCACTGCTAATGAATAGCTCAGCCAACATATATAGGTCTGACCTCAGAGAATGAGCCTGATCGAGCATGTACCGCCGAGCTGGGCCAGGCCAAACCACACCACACCGCACCAAACGTAACCAACAGGACCACCCACACACCATGCAAAATTGGACATGTGACCAGAAACAGAGGAATAAGTAAAGAATTAGTATAAAGTACTAAACATGCACCATGATGTAACATGGATTAGGTTGATGGGATTAGGGAGTTAAGTGGACATAATAGCACAATCATTGGCGATATATTTATATAGTTGAAACAGATTTGTATTAAAAACATATATTTGAAATGACAAAAAGAAAGTTGTGACAATATGAAACATGCATGTTCCTGTTAGATGTAATTATATTTAAAAGCAGAAGGAAGCACAAAAAGAAGAGGAGAAAAAGAAGAAGGGATTTAGTGTCATTCCCAGTCCTTAGAGATCGATGCAGTCCTTCACATACTTTGCAGTGTTTTGTCTACATTGTGCATTTTCAAGCAGAGCATTGAGCAGAGTGGAGTGAGCCAGCAGGTCGGTCTCAGTACCTCGCACCAGACTGGTGATTCCCAGCCGGTTTACAAAGACATTGTCAGTAAGCTGACTGCCGGTAAAGAGATCAGCTATCACATAGAGGTCAGGCCTGATAGCTCTGGCTGCTGCCAGCATCGCCTACAGGGACCAACACATAAAGTACACAACAGTTAACCTGGATTAAACCCACCAGAGCTCAATGTGTCAATTAAGTGTTTAAACCAAATCCATGATACAAGCCCATGATTACATAAGACTTAACAATATTTTCACTTGCTGCAGTAATATTTGCTGCGGTCATTAATTGATTATAAAAAGGGCCTAAGCTGTGTCTTTCTAGGCCCAAATAAACATTTTTCAACCATGCCCCAAAACTGTACACCTACTTCTCCAAGACACTACCAAGACACACTGTGCCACTGTGGTCAGCCATGATGAATAACTTTCAGTGACAATTGGTATAAAATTTGATTCTCTCCTTCCGCATTCTAGAGGTTCTATATGAAGTGCATCAAGGTTTAAGCCTCTACAGTTTCACAGAAAAATGAACCAGGCAATACCTGTGTAGAGCATTTTAAAAAATGAGCTGAGTGGGTTGTCCCTCTACCAGCCATCTCAGTAACTGAGTAACATCCTCAGCTGAAATTTGCTATTGATTATACTTGTTATACCTCTGTCTTATGAAAGTAGCACAAGGTGATTCAGCAGGTAAGCATTCAAATGTAAGCAGAATGCACTACCAACATGTACTGAATCATTAACTAAAATCTGCGGCCCTAGTTCACTTTCGAGCTCCATGTAATGTTCCCTATAACAACTATCAAATGGACATGGTGGGATTTTTTATATGTTTTTGTGTACATCTCAGCTGGACAATATGGACTTATTTAACAGTTTGGCATCATTAGTAAATCATCCTTTTAAGATGGGCAGGCACTGATCATTTTCATTCATTTTGTGCTGCTGTAACTAACACTGACACTTTCAATCAACTTGACTGCACGGCCAAAGCATACGACTTCTATGCTCCCACTGTATGGTTTAACTGGCTGCTCATGATGTGGCAGGATTAGCAGTCATTCTTGGCTCAAGGATGAAAGAAATATATTATAACTAATATAATTTAATAAAACAAAACATGCTCTGTGTAGAACCTTTAAAGGACAGGTTCACAACTTTCCAGTCTGAAAACAACAGTCAGGTCATATGAACACTGAAAGAGGTTTTCCTTGCTGTAATCACTCCTCTTATTCATATTGGCTATTAAAGGTCCATTTCAAATATGAGAGAGAGATATACAACACTTTCAATCAGAAGTAACAGGTCCCAATCAGATTGTGGCGCATCCCCACCCCTGACCAATAAGATGACGTTCCCAGCTCCTCAGTGGTCAGACGACTAGAAAGGCACTATAGAAGTGCACTCCATTTACCATTCATTTTACTCAACCAATCAGATATCTGGAGGCGTTAACTTGAACCATTTAAATGATGCTTGGGGGAGAAGGCTGTCCCACAGTGACTTCCAATGACATGGTGCGATCTGGTTAGGTGACATTGATGTTACTATAGTTCAACAGGAAGAAAGTTTCAGTGTTCATTTGGGCTCCTGACTGCTGTTTTACAGCAGACTGAAAAATTGTGAAGCTGCCGTTTAAGAGTGTATACGCTGAGTAAGATGATCGTGTAAAGTGTAGAAAGATGAGTGGTTAGAGAATACCTCAGCCACATGCATAGGGGTGGAGTGGCAGTTGACTAGACGTACACCACAGAAGAGCTTGGCTGTGATCTCTGTGTATTTATTCATATGAGCCCACAGGTAAGGACAGTCTTCTGGTCTCTCTCCATAACGGAGCTTAATAGTGTCACTTTCACAGACAAGTTCTCTCCGCAGGTAGACTTCTGAGCCTGCAGACAACATCAGAGGGAGGAAGATCAAATTTGAAAAAAGATGATTAGTGTTAAGAGTAAGATTCATTTATTATTATCATTTTACAACACAATATAAATTATATAAAGGGATTGATAAATGATAAATCATTAAAAAAACATTTTTTTATTTGTGTGTGGAGGACAAATTGAGGAATCACACAGCATGAGGAAAGAAGCTACTCTGTATCTGGTGGCACAACAGCAGATATGGTATATATATTGTTTCCGCTCATAGGCTTCACCAACTGCTAGAATCTATTGGGCTCTGTGCAGGCACCTCGCCTCACTGATACCACTGATGCTCAGTAGATGGGTACCAGTGATGTTCTGGGCAATTTTAATCACCTGCTGCAGAGCCTTCCTGTATTGGGCCATGCACACCTCATGCCAATTTATGATGTGAATTCTCTCTCTTTTCATTTTTGCTGCAAATCAACAAATAACCACAATAGATGTCATAAAGTTCATGTCATAAAGATACTATGAAATTAACACTACAGAGCAACTATCATCAGGGAACACCAAAACATGTGCACCTTTTTTTTTTTTTTACAGTTCTGAACAAACAAGTGGAAAAGTTTAATTCCCCAGAATGTTTGTTTTTAGCTTCAGCTATGCCGTTTGACATGCTGATATTTAGCAGGGTATGGTAACCAGGTTCACCATCTTAGTTTAGCATGCTTGCATGCCAATAATGAACTCAAACACAAAGAAACACTCCCACACCCTATGAAGCCCAAATCCAAAAACTAAGCACTGAGAACTGGGGATGCTTTTAAATTTGTTTGAGAGGGATGCACACATTTTGAAAACATCTTGCTCTTGTTTGAATACACTTGCTGTAAAAATTAATCTTATTTGAATTTATTTAAAACAAACAATTGACTCCCGCATACTGTCGACATTTCATGTGTTATTTTTTGTCCTTAAACATTGTACCAACAAATACCACTTGAGATGACACAACTCATTGATAACATCTTTTGCATTTTCCAAGTTTTTCCAAATGAATTGCATGAATATCCTTCATGATGTCTCTTTTTGTGAGAAGATGGGGAAAAAAAAAAAAACTTCGAGATGTATTAGCTCATGCCAATTTCTAAAAGGAGCCAACTCCTTGACAGCAACCACCACTGTGGAAACTGCACAGTGTGATAATACAGTCAAGACTTCTATACTTTATCACCCTCTGACTAGAAAAACATTTCACAATAAGAGTGTGCTTATTGTACCTCCACCCATGCTATTTATCTGATATGCTGTCTCTGTGGATTTACCTAAGTTGGTAAGAACACTTCTGAAACTACGGATAAGCTAACACAAAAAACACAATCAATGGTAAGATTACCCACTAGCAGTTCATTTTAATGAGGTTGCAATGCCACCTGGTGGCAACCTTAATTGACTGTGAAATCACTCCTGGAGGACTAAATGAAGCTCAGGAATTACAAATTATGCTTTAAATCATCATCTTTGTCCGTTTGGATAGCATCTTTCTATTTTAGTGGGGTCAGTGCTTGAAACATGCATTACTAGCAGTCTCAAGTTTTATGTGGAATCTGTGGACAAGATAGTTATATAAAGATGTTTTCTATTTTCCTATTTCTGTTTTTTTCTAGTCTAGTGTTAAATAGAGATTGTGCATTGTGTATTGTTGACCTACATATGATCAGTATGAGAATAACTTTCTTGTCTTGATCCCGGGGATGCAAACATAAAATATCTATTACTGATGTGTATATGGATTTTGACCTATTTAGTGTTAAGCAGATGCTATTAGTACCCAGGTGTCAGTAGCCAACGATGCTATTTGCACTCAAGGTGGAACAGCCAATGTGACTATTTACACCTGGGTGTATGCAGCATGGCAGAGACAAGCACCTAGGTGTCAAGTCAACAATTCTATTTGCATCTGGGTACACATTAAATACTGGATGTGTATTTGCACTGCATGTATATTTTGTAACACTTTCTAATAACAATCAGTGGTAAGTCATGACACACAAGACGTTAGTTAATGATGAACTAATTATGAAAAAAACATGAAGATACTTTTGTAAATGACCAATTAATGCTATGTTAACATCTCATAAATATCTTGAGCATCATCTATAAACAACATTAAAGTCAACATATGAATTAAATCAGACATATATATCAACTCTTCTGTTTTAGATATGATGTCAAATATACTTTGAATAATTATTTAGCATCAAGACAATTCGCATTTTAACAAACATAATATTAACATTCCATTTGTTTATGTTTAATAACCAATTCTTGCAGTCGAAATTTAAACATTGTTTAAAATGTTAACATGTGAATCAAAGCAGAGGTCAACAATTTCTGACACAGTAGGATGAACAGACCAGATGTTCCCTCCACAATAATTACAATTTGACCCTGAAATATGTGTTTAGTTGCCAGTAATCAGTTTGTAAAATGACAGTACTTTACAGTAACTTAATGTTAATGTAACATTAGCTTGATGGTTTGAATAGCTTGGGTGCTGATGCATCCCCACCATGTATTCTGTCTACAATTTCTGTAATTAACACCATATATATTAAAGTTCTGCTTTATGCTCCCTCAGATTTTTAAATGGCTTTTTACATTTTCAGAGTGAGTGAAGTAATCAGAGAGAAAAAGTTCTCACAAAAGTGAGGAAGAATTGCAGGATGTAATGGTGTTGAAAAACAAGGAGAAAGTAAAGAAAAGAAAGAAAAGGTTTGAGGAAAGAGAAACACAGAAGCAGTCCAGGCGTCAAGTGATGGCGAGACATGAACAGATTAAAAGCAGGAAAACTGGTGAGGAAATTACAGCTGTATCTAGATGAATTACTGTTCTGGTAAATATTTTTAAAGGCACAATCTGTTATCCAAATGTAAACTAACATCCCACTAACGAAAGTCAAAGAACAAGATTCATATCATACGCGCATGCAATACAACAGTTTAACAGCTTGATACTGCACTCACTCAAAAACACATACACACACACACACACACACACACACACACACACACTTTTCAAACCCAGAGAAATCTATAATATAATCAAAGTAACGGACCGTTTCATTTGGTGGCCTGTCAATGGCGTCATACCTCCTCTACCAAAGAGTATAGTGCACAAGATGCATGTGTCGGCGCCGTGTTTGTCCGCTACAATGGCGTCTAGCAAAGAGTAACTTACACACATACAAGATAATACATGGGCTTTGTTGTGCTTGTTCCACACAAACTGTTAGAAATGGACTTTTATTCAGTTTGAAGCCACATTTTCATGATAAATTTAGCTGGTTTTTAACTTGATCTTTTAGCCACAAGAAGGATTTTAGTCATTGGACGTCTGGATCTTAAGTTATCAGAGAAATAAACTGGGCAAACGTTAGCAGCAGCTCGGCTAACAGTCAGTATCAGACGTCTGAGGGTTGCCGCACATCGTCGGAGAAACACTGATCTTTTAGGTGAAACTGCTTTATTCAGTGTTTTTTACCTGTAATCACCAGATCCATTTGTTCTGGAGAGGAGGAGACCTCTGCCAGACATGAACATGAAACTCCCATGATCCCTTGCTACTTCATACCAACATCACACTCCGTCTTTTGTTATTGTTTTGATTGAAAGACCCCTAGCAGAGGGGTGTACTACGAAACGAGATTAGTGGGTTAGCGAGGTATGTTGAGACTAAAGCCGGGGTTTTTGATGTCACAAAGGTGGCTCTCTTTTAACCTGGCTAGATCACCGTGGTAACTGATGCGGCAAACTTAACCTGGTCCGTAGCAGTTTATGTTCCGAGTTTCGGCTTAAAGCGGCAATAAAAAGCGCTGAACTTTCAACTAATTACCGGATTTGCTGCCAAATCCGTTTAACACTGCTGCTACTGCTTCTATTAGAACACTGATTAGAACACTGATCAGTCTTTTATCAGACTGAACATTGATTTGATGTTACATTGTAAATTTGAAACGGTGCAAGAGGTTTGGGTTATTTGCGGGATGGGATTTCATTACAACATATCAAGCTGTATTTAAGAATACTTTGAACAAAAATAAAATTGATTATTCTATTGGTATATGTAATCATACACACACACACACACACACACACACACACACACACATACATACATATATGTTGGGCCTTAAAAATGTGTGTTTCTTTCCCCGCTTCAAGGTGTGCTTTTCCTATTTGTTGATTGCTTGGTCCTTAGGGTAGGTTGATTTTACTATGAGTTTATGTGTGTATGTATTATACAGATGTGTATACAGATATGTATTGTAGTCATTTGTTGTGTGAATGACAACAAGTCACTTGACCGAACTGTAAATCTATAATTAGTGTTGACAGCGTGTGTCATTTTTGCTTTTTCTTATACGCACCTGTCTGTTTACAGGTGTGCAAAAACTGCTCCTTCTTTTGTATTTTATTTTATTTAACCTCTATTTAGACACAGAAGCTTTGTTATGAGCAAATAACTTTTTTAGGAAGTCTCTGTTCACACTCAATTTCATACATTCTTACCTGGAACGTGCCTAGCACAACCACAGTTCCATTGTAGCAGCTGGAGATTAGGTGCCTTGATCAAAAGACCCTACTCCCCAACATGTGTGTTCTTAACCTGGGACTGTATTTATCAAACTTCTCAGAGTAGGAAATCACTCCTAACTGGACAGAAGTGTTGTTTGTCCTCTGCTCTTGGTGCTACTTTCAGGAGGTGGAGTAAAAAGCATTTTATCTTACTTAGGAAATAACTTCTATCTTTGCCAAAATTTAAGAGCTCAAGAGATGTCCTGATCTGTTAGGACTTTTCAGAAGACGCCATTCAGGCAGAGATATTCTGTCAGAGCTGTTTTTATTACAGCTTGGTGAATAATCATATTGATCATTTTTACACCACCAAAAAATATATAAAAAATGTTGTAACAGGAAATATGCAGCTTTGCAACAGTGCTCAGTCAAACTTTGATTATCTGTATAAATACATATATTGTGCATCATGTGAATGCACAACTAAAACATGAACACAGTCATGTCCCCCTGGCTGGATAAGCTGATGAATCTCAACTTCATTACAATAGGTACAATATTTTGATAATGACTTAAATCTAATTATTTATTTAGGCTATAGATAAGCTGTTCACTTAGTGTATTTCCCAACATCAAAGAAATGAAAAAAATGTAGTAAGGGTGAATTGGGCAGTAGAAGAGAATATGGCATATAGTCATGACCACAACATACAGTTTGCAACATGTGTGTGTGCAGCATGTGTAAATGTAGTTGAATGGGACTGATATCACAAACCTGGGTTGTATTAGACCTACCTACTATTTTAATTTAAACAGGCAATTTTAACAGGCTACATTTATTTATTTTTCTAACCCACAGCAGTAGCTTTGTTTACAGTCTATGAAATTTGAATGGCATGTATGTAAGAGAACTACAACACATCGGCATAGTTTCTACTTTATGGCTCTGAGTATCATAAAACAGAGACATCACACTCTCTCTTAGGAGTCTTCCTCCTAACTGAAAGTTGGGGTAGGACACTTCATAAATAAGTTTCAAGTCCCACTCTGAGGTAGTATCTGAGAAGGAGTATTTTTAATCCTTGTAGTGATTCTGAGAACTTTGCTCCATACAGGCCCTGAGCTCACTTTCCTGCCAAGCTAGCATTTTTTGTCCTCAGAAAATAACATACAGCAATTGACATTGTAGAAAAACTACATAGTAATCAAACATGAAAGCTAACACTAATATTAGAATAATGGTAATACAAATACCACTGCCATTAACAACATCATCATCATTATTATTATAAGAGTAAAAATCATTATTATATACTACAAAAAAACTAAATGAGGCAAGAAAAAGTAGAGCGCTGCATCAGTGAATGTTGCCCCTGATCATTTTGCTAACCTGGTTCAGCATAGTTTCGGAGTGGTTCATTTCCTGTCAGGAAGCCATCATGGGCCAGGAAGTGACACGCCTTGTCTCTCTGCTCCATCAGGACCATTTCCTCTTCTAAGGTCATCTCTTCAAATGGGAAGGTAAAATACCTGGAGAAGGCACAATCATAGTCAGACTCTGAGATATAAATTGGAGATTGGAGACACACAAATATTTAATTCAAATATTCTAACATTTCTACATTTTTTCCCATAAAATCCTCCTTGTGTACTTTTACATGTCATGTTTATTTGTACAGCTATATCAGGCCAACACATACTGTTTCTATTATAAGCCCCAGTTGGTTATAGATATCTTAAGATATTGGCATAATTAATTGGCAGGGTCCCAACTTCACATATTTCCAAATCCTACACAAGGTGGCTTTGATAGATCAGAAGACTGGGAAGGCTACCTGGGACAGAGAGGGTACTTCCTTGTGACTGGGCCCAGCCTAGGTCCCTGTTCAGCAAGACGCTCATAAACTACATTTCCCACAATGCAGTTAGTTGCCTGAGCAGAGAAAACGGTAGTGAGGTTTCAATAAAAGTCTGACAAGAAAGAATTTGAAAGTTCAATGGTTAACAGTTTTATCCTGAGCAAATCACACACACACACACACACACACACACACACACACACACACACACACACACACACACACACATACACACACACCTGCTCTGCATGGCAGTTCATCTCCTTGTGCAGTTCTGAGTTGAGCTCGTCCAGTCTCCTCCTGAAACAGTCACAACACTCCTGGATGTCTGATGGGCTGCTACTGTTACCAGAGAAAGGGAAAAAGAGAATACAATGACATCAACACTTGATGCAGGTAATAGTGAATCATGATATTGTTACATATCTGAGGACCAAGGATCAAGTTTTATTATATAGTTTTTTTGTGTTGACTTCACATATCCACATCACATCCCTGTCAATGGACAGATTGTCCATCCAGAGTTATCCTCTGCTCCACCTGCTGAACATTATGGTGATCTCAGATTTGGGGATGGAGGTCTGCAGGTCTGTTTTAATTAATTTACTGAACTGTTCGCATCATTTGTGCTTCCAAATTTTCAGCTCCACTTTACTGAAACATATTCTCGAAATATTTTGCCACACAACTGAACTGTTAGCTGCTGTTTTAGTATAAAAACAAAGCTGGAAGAAATTGCTGCAGCTGAAAAGTTCATCTTAAGCTGTGTGTGTACAGGTGTGTATTAAAGTAAAAGTTAATTTCAGTACATATAACAGTGTTCAGCATAACACAGACACACACAAACTGAAAATCATAGGTTCCCACTGGTATTTTTCTGAGAAATGAGAGCAGACATACCTGATTTTGTAAACTGCTTAGACATTTCTGTGATGATAAGATCCTGATAAGATAAGTATGCACAGCACATAGAGAGAAGTCACCTGTGAGGTGCAAAGGTGTCTAGTGCAGAGTCCATGTCCACTGTGTTTCCAAAGCGTCGGTGCTGAGGGTCCTGAACCATCTTCAGCTGCTGTTTAGAGTCTGGACTGGACCTGGATCTGACGCCCAAACTGCCTGGATGGACAGAGTGTCATACACATAACTCAGCAGCACTCTGAACAGTAACCTCTTCATTAGAATGCAATTTAATTGTGAGGTGTTTCTGGTATTTTGTCTATATGTGGGTAGTAACAATGAATTGCTGTGTATTCACCCATTCTTCCTCCCCATTTTGTCTGTTTTTTGTCTTGCTTTTTTGTCCATCTAAACACAAAACTACACCATTTTTGATTGTACAGTCTTAGAAGTAAGGGTTCCAAAACGGTTCTTCTTGAGGGAGCTGAAGGTTCCACCTAGTACCTTCTAGAAAACCCTTTTTTGAAGAAAGCGTTCTTCAAGACTGAGGGTTCCAGTGAGAACCCTTTTGATCCAAAGAACCCTTTTTGGAAGAAAGAGTTCTTCAGGGATTGTTAGAAGCATAGGTATTAGAAGATCCTCATCCTCAAATATTCAGACAATTATCAATGTTTCAAATAGTATTTTAAATGTAGATGTATCTGGAATCCCCTTAATCAATTCATTTTACTTGTGTTCTGCCATAGTCTGTGTATCTGCATTGAACAGACACTATGTTAATAGGTCTAAAATCTTATTGATGTGAGATAGGTCAACCCTGGTCTCCCAGGGGGAAAGGCTGGAGTTTGGTGTGTGGGGCCTGGGATCTGCCTGCTTAGTATGTGGAACTGGTTTCCCTGCGAATTGCAACACATGGTCCGCCCTTCTCCCTTCTTCAAAACAGGTGTGACATATCAATAGTGATTACTGTTCACACCTTGTATGATCACCTGTGTATGAATTAATACTAGAAGCTGGATTGAAGTGACAGAAGGTCAAAAACTTTGGAGGATCATTGTTTTTTAAGTATTTTTTTCTCATTTAAAATTGTTAGAATATTTTTCAATGTCAACATTGTAAACATTGGTAATTACATGGATGATGACAATATACAATATATGAGATTCAATATTTTTTGCCTGATCTGTAGAATACAATAGGTTCTTCATGGAACTCCCTGTGTGGATTCTTGATGAAATGTGTAAGGGTTCTTAGTGGAAGCTCCTAGTTGGCTTCTAGATGAGACCTGTAGAAGGTGAAAATGTTCTGGATAGAAACCCCCATGAGAGTTCTGGGTGAATCCATTACACAATAGAAGAATTCTCTGTGGAACCTCTCATATGGGGTTCTGGGTGGAACCTTTCACAGACAGTTCTAGGTATAACTCTTTATGTTGGATTCTTGGTAGAAATCTCAGAAAGGGTTACAGTGGGAACCTTTGTAAAGGGTTTTACTGGGAACCAAAAAGGGTTCTCTTATGGGGACAAGCCAAAGAACCTTATATGGTTCTAGTCAGCACCATTATTTCTAAGAGTGTATTGATGGAAGCAATATATATGGATAAATAATGATAATATTATTATCATTATTTATCCATATACTGTAATTGTGATGTGACAATTACCTACTAAGGTAATGTAGTCCACAGTTTACATATTTTATGAATGATATTAGGCAACATTTTACTAATAAGCACTCACAGTGTGAGATTTTAAATATTGTTTTGAATTAAATGAATGTATATGAAATGAATGATAAACTTGACTTTTAACTATGTAGGTTTAAATACTATACCCAATACTGTAACATATCATTATTGAAATAATTCTGTGAATTATACAACTCATAATATTTTAATATTATTTAATTTTTCATCTCTATGTGTGTTGACACTTTTCTCAAGTGAATTATCAAAATGATTGTAAGTTGTATGACTTGTATGTCTGTATTAGTGATGTCTCACCAGCTTGCAGCAGCTGTCTGAACTGCTCCACAGTGTCGTCCACACTGATCTGCATGAACTCCCACAACCTGAGCCTGGAGAAGACCTGCTGCCACAGGATGCCCCGCAGGGCCTGACACACACACACACACACACACACACACACACACACACACACACACACACACACACACACACACACACAAGGGTTTTGTGACAGTAAATATGTGATTCTATCATGAATTCAAAAGATAAACTACTATTAAATACATCTGAGGGGTGTACTATGAAGCAAGTTCAACATACCATTGGCTTTCTTTGTATGAGCCAGCTCAACAAACTTGCAGTCAAAGATAAGTGGTATCACAGAGGTATCACAACTTTTTTTTGTTAACCTAGGCTTTCTGCTTCAATGCTGGCAGAAAATTGTTGATCACATAAATTTGTAAGTTGATATATTTATTTTAGTACTCAATGCACTCTTAAAGCTTCCCATACTCTGAACTCTTAAACTTTAAAGACGAGATGAAATGCCTTTTAAACCATTTTAGATCCTGGTCATATTGTACAGCTATCTAACAACATGTCAAAAAATCAATTTCTTTGTATTTTTATCTCAAAATCCAATCATATTTTCTTTGTAAAACAAAATATGATATGTACTTACATAGGCTTAAACCAACCAGTTTCAATCAATAATATCATGACATCCACCCATCAATCAGTGTTGAAGCTTCAGTGGCACAGGGCTAAGGCAGTTATGTCCCACCTGTCTATTCTATATCACTCAGAAATACGTCATGATACAGAGGTTAGATACTCTCAAAATGCCGTTTCATCTGGACTTTAAACTTGATGCAGCAGATTTAAACATTATTGGGTCTCACTCTGTCCCATAATGAAAGATGAGATTTTGGCCTAATCAAAGTGAAATAAATTGTATAGGTTGAATATTATCTTATAAATATCAATAGACAAATCAATATTTTTTTGTTCAAAGTATTTTTTCATTAGTTTTTTCTAGTTTTAGTTTTTTCAATTTGACAGTTTGATATATTTTAACAAAATCCCACCCCACAAGTAAAGCCCCACCCCATTTTCAGGGTGATTGGGACATCCTGAACTAACGGGAAGCCAGGGGAGTTCAGCTGCCTTTAATAGGACATGAGCTCCCCTAAAAACATGACCTGTGAAATTCTGGGGGTCTCTAAAATATTGAAAATATGCTATTTTTGCATTACATTTCTATTTTTCATAATCATTCATCATCACGGATCATGTGTAAAATTAGGCTATTATTGATGTACGATGCATGCATCAAGCTGATTCATCACTAATTGAATTTAATAAAAGATATCAGAATGCATGTTATTCTTACCATCACCATTGACGCATGGGGCACAATATCATTCATTTAACTCACTTTAACTCAAAGAATTGAAAAAACAAACTTTCTCTAAATCAATCGTTTCTCTTTTGTAGTCAGCATATAGATATGTCATAAGAAAACAAGGAAGCTTAAAAAAAAAAAAAAAAAAAAAAAAAAGCAAGCTCCCCTGAAAGCCATGACATAGTTCACATGCTGATGACACCAATGCAGAAGAGCCAAAAACTGCAGTTCCTTGAATGGCCACTTGAGGTTGGCTCCAAAAGTGAGTCAATCCCCATAGACCCCCATTAGCCACACACACACACAATATGCACACAGTGCACAGAAAGCCAAACACAACATGCACATTGCACACACAGAAAGTCACAGCCACACTCACACATGTTGTGGAATGGATGTTCTTTGGCGTGAGTGAAGAGGACACAAAGCTCACAATTTGTAATACCTTTAAGTCCAAAAATCCAAAATAAAATCTTCTAAAGATCCTCTTCTAATTCTTATAAAGAAAATCAGAATCACCAAAAATCTGAATCAGTAGGTCAGACTTAAAAAAAATCAGAATCAGCCAAAAAATTGCAATTGCTGCATCTTTAATGTTAATATGAAATCACAGCTGTGTTGTATTTATTTAATGTAGACCTTTGTTATTTGTATGTCAGCTCTTTGACCATGCCAGAGTGGAGCACAGGAGGCCATATTGGACCTTGACTCAGACTCAACCTTGATAACTCGGACTTGGACTCAGGTAAGGAGGACTCGACTCGGACTCGACTCACGGTGACTCGGATTTGAACATTGGGGACTCAAGATGCGACTCGGACTTGATACTCGTTGACTCAACTACAACACTGATTGGGACAATGCTGCATGGTGATTCTGCACTTTAAATAAAAAGTTTCATCACCAGCCACTTATTTACTTTGAATCTGAGCTGCACAGTAGCATATGGCGGATGGTGAGAGCTGTGAGATTCACCTCAGTCTGTGTGAAACTGCAGAGCAGAACAGATGAGCTAAAAGACACTAAAGCTGCAGAACTGAGTGTCAGTTTCTTGGTGGTTCAACACTACAAGCAATGCTTTCAGATTACACTGTGTTAGTACACTGCGCAGATATTCAAGGAGTTATGGATCCAAAAACAAAAACCAGATTACACCAATAAGAATATACAGACTCACATTTATATGCTGCTCATGTTGGATGAGTGCTGGTAATCCTTGTTCAGCATATTTCCCATCAGCCACTTCACAGCTCAGGTGCCACAGGGCTCTGTCAAGAAGCCATGCTGGTTTTAGATAAGGAGAGTTGACCAGGTTGTAACCACACTCAGGATGGAGGTCAATCCACTCACTGTCAGCGGCTGAGAGGAGAGGAGAGGAGAGGAGAGGAGACGAGAGGAGAGGAGGAGAGAGGAGAGGAGAGGAGAGGAGAGGAGAGGAGAGGAGAGGAGAGGAGAGGAGAGGAGAGGAGAGGAGAAGAGAGGAGAGGAGAGGAGAGGAGAGGAGAGGAGAGGAGAGGAGAGGAGAGGAGAGGAGAGGAGAAGAGAGGAGAGGAGAGGAGAGGAGAGGTGTTACCAGTGTTTTGTGTGTTGAATCATTCATTCAAATATTTCTGTTAATCTGTTAATTCATCTGTTAAATTATATCAGAAATGCAATATAAATTGTTTTTGTGTGGTGGCACTTGACAGGATTACGATCGATTAAAAAAGGCTAGCCCTACTTTGTGTATGTTTTTTTCAGTTCTTCCTGTGATGTTGTGGGTAGATCACCATGGCCTGTACCGCAAAGTGAGATCAATGGCTAGGGTATTCCATCAAGGTGGATAAAGGGAAATAATTAGTTTTGCTAATTTAATTCCAGATTCCCTGTTTAGTAACCAAGGTCATTTAAACTGCAGAACTGCCTCATTGTACTGGTTAAGCGTGCTGTTCAGGATTGACTTTAAAATTTTATGGCTTGTTTTTAAATCTGAGCGCCTTGCCCCATCTTACTTTATTGGCCTTCTCATCCCTTACACCCCAGCTTGTACCCTCAGATCTGCAGACCAGCTGTTGCTGTCGGTCCCCAGGGCAAGGCTGGAGACAGAGGGTAGTTGGGCATTTGCTGTAAAGACTATGCAGTTGTGGAACAATCTTCAGTTGGGTTTCAACCTCAACCTCAGTGTCCTCTTTTAAAACGTTTAAAAACTATTTTTTCATAAAATGGCTTTTAATGAGTTTTCCTTTATGTTTTATGCTTTTATTGTCTAATTTGTAATTGCACTTTGTGCTATATGAATAAAGCGTATTATTATTTTAAAATATACATACAGATGTTCAAATGCAAGTTATATGGAAAGAAACATAACCTTCTCATTGAAGCCAAAGACATGCAAGTTTTGTAGCAAAGGTTGTGTTAAATACTAATTTACTTTTGAAGGTGGATCAGGTGATTAAAACTTATAGTTCTTAATAAAAATCAGTATTCAACCTATATTGATGATAAAATTCTAAAACGTCAAGGTGTCATATATGTAGTGAGCTAGTTGGCATTTAAAACTACTGTGCCAGAGCTCCTCCCCACCAGCCTCTCCCAGCTGACTGTGCCTGAGCATCTCTGTCTCTGTCTGATCACTAACTTCCTGACTGACAGGAAGCAGCATATGAGGCTGGGAAAGCACACCTCTACCCTTCTGACCATCAGCACCGCAGCATCACAGGACTGCATGCTCTCCCCTCTCCTCTACTATCTGTATATGAATGACTGCACTTCCACAAGCTCCTTCATAAAGCTCTTCAAGTTTGCAGATAACACAACCATCATTGGTCTGATTCAGTCTAGAGCTAAACATCCTAAATACAGTAGAGCTGACAACAGACATATTTCCTTTGTAGTCAGTATTTCTTTTCCAGTTTAAGATCCCTTTTCAAAGCTGTTATATGCCATCCTGCAAACATATTTTAACTCTTTGTTGCGTTTCTGGGAGCAAACACCAAGGCACATTCTTCATATGCTTGCATATTTGCCTAATTAACTGATTCAGAATTGTAGTTTAATGCTACAAGGGAAGGGAAGAGGAGAGGGAGGGATTTTCTATCTGAAATCTAGCCGTCATGTACAAAGCTCTCACTTTTGCTATTACCAGTCTATCTACGTATACGACCTTCAGCATGAATAGAGACTAAATGTCAAAGAGGAAACTGAGAAGGTGATGCAACAGCCACAGCTGCCTGAAGGAAAGGCCAACAGCTGTGGTTTATTTCCACCACGGCCCTGTCACTCTCCTTGTTAAAAATAAGACAAGATACATTTTCACTCATCCCTCTGTGGTACTGAGTCATTGCAGCACTACATATAAATAGCACACTGCAAAGAGGAATACAATAGTTACATAATATCACAGTGTTACACACACAAGTGTTGGCAGTGCAATGATTAATCCCATGACCCAACTAAAGAAAATTTTAGGCAAATACACATCCTTCATGTGACCTCTGAGCTTGCTGACAGATGGGAAGCTGACACTGTTTATCTGGTTCTGTTTAGTTTCTTCTATCCATAACAATGTCATTTGAGAAAGTTGGATCAAGAATTAACAATTAATTTTTACAGTCTAAGCTTTACCTTTAAAATTTTACAAATCACACACTTGGTCATGACCTCCACTTGTGCCCCCTGCTCCACCTAGCATGCTGTCACTCTCTCCCCAATCTTCCCCTTGTGTGTCTGTGTTTGTCTAATTGCAGAAGTGGAGACAGGTGCATGGGAGTCAGGCAATCAGCTGACACTCATCATGATTAGTCCTGCATAAATACCTGGTTCAGCCTCCACCTCCTTACTAAATCACAGACTCTGTTTACACATTCAGTCATGCTTCTAGCCTAACTTGTTGCTGCTCTGTCAGTATTCAGCATTTGCCTAATTCTTGTTTCTCTGTGCCTGTGGAAAACCTCTGTCGGACTCCAGCCCCTGTCGTCTACCTCCACAGTTCAGCTTTGCTCCCTGCTTTCTGGAGCCTACTCTGCATTCCCCTGACCTGAGAAGTGTACTACGAAGCCGGTTCAACATACCCAGGCTTTCTTTATGTGAGCTGGCTCGACAAACCTTAAACTGAAGATCAGAGATAGGTGGTATCACGACGGTGGATATCAATTTTCTTTGTTAGCTCAGGCTTTCTGCTACAGGCGCTGTGCGCGTCTCCATAAAAAGGGGCGTTTGGTGCGCATTTTACTCTCAGCAATGTCAGCAAAACACTTCTAACCTTCTTCCTAATATTAACAAAGCTAGCAGGGTGAGACTAGCTCTTTATTATGAGTTGTGCATGCTGTGTACCAACACAAATTGTCATAGCAAGATACATACTTCCAGAGAGACTATTCAATCAGCACTATCAATAGCAGTGACTGTACCTGTTTGGTTGTAGACTACATCAGTGATGCAAAGCATGTCCCAGTCTTTCCTCACCGTCTCCACCAGATTACCAACATCTCTCCATGTATAATGCTTCCCCTCAACTGAGAAATCAGGGTTCAGCTCCAACTGATCAGCCAAGGAGTAGCAGGAGCCAGACACACCAAGCTTCTGCAGTGGAGTGAAATGGATCATGTTGTAGCCTAGACAGAACAGAGCAAAGTGTAGCATGAAACCTCAGATAAAGAGAATTCATTATTGTTGTTGTTGAGTCTGAAATGATGGATGTAGACACCAGACCTAACATATGACAGCCTGGGTAACATGTCTTCAATACTGCTCACATGGGATTTGCATGGTTATGCATACAGAAACTGCAGTTTTGCACTTTCTGCATTTCTTTCTCATTAGGTTGTTTTGTTGTTGTTGTTGTTGTTTTTTGTGAATGACTAGACCCTGCATGAATTTCAAGAGTCCTCACCATAGGCTTCCTATTTACTGCTACCAGTGCTGCTAGGAAGGGATTCAATTAATGCTATATTAATAAATGTTTGTTTGTTTATTTTGTTTTGCTGACCTTTACATCATGTGATGGATTCATCACATGATAGATTCATCACTTCCCTTTCACACATATTAAATATTAATATTAAATATTAATATTAATTTTGCACACTAAAACAGAAATATTGCATCTTTTGTCACTTCATCAGTTTGTCACTAACCAGTCTCCTTTGCGACCCTGACCCTGTCAAGCCATTTGTCCAGAGGGCCAAGGCACTTGGCCAAGTATGTTTGGCTCCTGATGCAGTCCAGTGGGAGGATGTCATTGTTGGCGCCCACTCTCAGAACTGGATCGACCACAATGTAACCACCACTCACTTTCTCTTTATCCCTGTCAAAGTGGAAAAATAATGCTAACAATCAAACACATATCATTAAATGCACAAATCAAGATGGACACACAAGTATATACATGCATCAAATAGTATTTATTTGTAGTTGCAGTTCAGTGGTTCATGTCAATCTGCCAGGCAGTAGTACATTTTACATTTACAGTTGAGGCACAGCTAACTGAGTTTGTGTTGATGCAGACCAAGTGGTGCAATGCAAATTAGATATGAGACTTACTCAAACAAACAAAAAACAACAACAAACAAACAAAACAAAACAAATACAAATGGAATTTTTTGCGGCTTCTGGCAGACATACACACAGGCCTATGTTGACACATATGATGAATTCTTTCACTTCACCATTATTCATCAGCAAATGCAAAGGGTAAGATTAATTATCCTGATGGCGGAATGTAGCTGAAGCTCTTACATAAATTGAGTTAATAATCAATAATCAATCAGCAATTAATGTTAAAGTTAAATCAGGACAAAACTGAAATCCTACTAGTCAGCCCCAAAACAAAAAGAGAAAAAACAATACATTAATCCAATTTTAGCTGCTCAGCATTGGCTTCTGTGACATTTACAATTGATTTTTAAGGTCCTCTTCCTTACATACAAAGTCCTAAATCTGCCTTGGAGAAAACTGCAATCATCTGCTGCTGGTTTACTGGAGCTTCCCAGCAAAGAAAATCAGGGTTGCAGTCTTTGTCAATTATGCACCAAAACTATGGAACACACTACCAGTAGATATCGGGGAAGCCAGCTCACTAGATATTTTTATAAGAAAGCTAAAAACATATTTCTTCTATTTTGGCTCCCCCCATTGCTCATTTACTTAACTTGTTTTTTAAATACAGCTCCTTTCCTGATGACTGGAAATGTGCAATTGTCACGCCTAAATCTAGAGACTGCCTTGAAGCCAGTAACTACAGACCAGTAATTATACTTCCAGCACGCTCAAAGGTTGCTGAGAAAGTTGTCATTAAACAACTGACAACAGTTCTTAATACAAGCAATTTTGGTCTACATTGTATCCAAAATCATTCCACCAAAACTATTACCTTACACTTAATGGAGCAAATTAAATGAAGACTTGATAAAGGATGAGAAGTTAGTGCTGTATTTTTCAATCAATCATGATGTTTCAATATCAAAAGTCTCTAAGATAACTGCAAATGTATGCAGATGACACCATTGTATACACACAGGCAAAGCTCAGCTAACAATTGCATTGGAGAGGATCACACATTGGCTTGATCAATCATGTCTGAGTTGAAATATAAACAAGACAAAGGGTATGTTTTTCTCTAAAACCATAGTACAACCTCCTAATGCTGATATTCTCATTAAAGGTGAAAGGATTTATTATAAATGTGTTGGTGTGACAGTGGATACAAATTTCAACTAAAGAGACATGTTTTAAAAAACCATAAAGTAAAACTTAGCAAATTGTAGACATATTAGAAACGGTCTCTCTTTGGATGCAGCCAAGATATTTATGCATGCTATGATTCTTTCTCATATGTCTTATTGCATCACACGTTTGGGGGAAGGCCAGAGAAACAGCCATAAAACCTCTTGAGTCTTTATACAAACAAACTCTAAAAACTCTTAACAAAAAGCCAATGCATTTCCAGCCCTGTAGAGTATTGAAGAAATACAATTAACTGAACTTTGAGAATTTTAGATAATTCTCAAATTTGTGCCTAGTTTATACAATTTTAAATGGTTTGGCCCCTCCTCCGCTATGTGACTTTGTATACACTCGCTCAGTAAGTTCTATTAGATCCTCTAGAATATCCTCTATACAAGATTGTAACATACCATTTCATTGCACTGCAATTGGGCAGTGTCGAAAGGGGGTTCGATAGCACCCCCAAAAAAATTCAATGGAGGAGCCCTTGACATGGCATGCTGGTCAATTAGCATGTTTCACAATGAAACAGAAATTCCACTAGATCTTGTCCAAACTTCAAGGCCTGAAAACATTACATGAAATTTACATGGTGAGGTCTACACATGATCTATAGCAACATGACATATAAATAGTGGGTGTTAGTGGACACAGGAAGTTAAATTTAGCTACTTTGCCCAATATTGACAAAAATGCATGTGCATATCACGCGACCTCCACTAAATGTGTTGCCGCATTAATGACTCACTTGGAAGTACTGGCAACAGGAAGTCAGCCTTATGTGATAAACATCATCCAATTTACATGAAATTTACATGGTGTGGTCTACACATTATATACAGCAATTAGTGAGTGTTCTCTAACGCCACATAGTGGACACAGGAAGTTATATTTATCTCCTATATGCGATGAAAATGTGTATATCCATGTCAATTGCCCTCTGGTAATTGATTGCTTCAGCATGTTGCTCTGCAATAGCAGCACTTGGACTGCGGCACACCCCGACATGCACAACAGGGCGAGAGCCCAATCATCACTGCTTGTATGAAGCCAAAAGAGCATAAGTAAAATTTAGGCATACAAGTGTTTCAATGCCAGTGTTTCCTTTTTTAGTTCAGGTTTTGTTTTCGATGCCACAGTTCATTGTCAGTGCCAAAATTTAACTGTTGCTGTTCTGGCCTCATATGCTTGCAGCTTTAATTTCTCCTTCTTTTTGGTTCTCAACCATGCATTGTGGCTATGGTCAGCTTTAGTTCATGCAGGTAATAATGGATTCTATTTTCACCTGTGAAGGGCAAAACTACATTCATACAGATAAATGTTGGGTGGAGGATCACTTTAGGCTTAGGAGTAGTGCAAAAATGTCCAAAGACAGTCTAAAATGGAAAGGATTCATCCTCTCAGAAGAATTAATTCATCAGTATGAGTAGAAAGTTCTATCCTGAGAGAGGTGCTAGAGAAAAAGCCATCAAGTTACCAAAAAATAATAGAATTAATGGAAAGCATGACTATTCACAATGGGAAATGTTGATGTGATGGTGGCACCAGACAAAAGGTCAGGAGATAACAAATGACAGTACATACATATACCACATTTTATGGCAGTCAAGCCAGAGTTAGAAAGGTATACTGGAGTCTCCTCTGCTTTTGACCCATCATACACACCCAAGGAGAAGTAGGCAACTCCAGCTCTTTTTGCCATGGTCTTGGTCAGGGGCACCAAGAGGAGTATTAACCTAACATAACCCCAACATGTCAATTGCTGTGAGGCAACAGTGCTAACCACCCATAGCACATCTGTCAGGTTAGGTTAGGTTAGGTTACACATGTATGAAACACATGCAGCAGTGGTGACAAAGCAACCTACCCACAGGAGAAGTAGTACTGGTAAGATCCAGCCACTGTTAAATCCAGCCTGCAGTACTTATCACAGTCATCCTCCTGTCCATTTGGATAGACCCAGTCCAAAGAATGAAACTTTAGGCGATCATACTTGTGGTCTTTGGCAGGGTAGTTGGTGTAGACCTGGACTTCTTTACCCTGGAGGGTTGGGCCCAGACGGAACTGCAGCTCAAAGCCTGAAGACAGCAGCAGTAATTTGTACAACTAGGATACACTCTAGCCTTCGACTCAGATGTTTACAGTGTTTACGATAAGGGTCCTTCTAAATAACTCACTCATATGGTATTCATTACTTCAAGTAAACAACTTCATGCTTTTAATTATCAGCATGAAATAAAAAATTGAAAGTATTTTAAAAAATAATGTTTCTGAAATGTTTTTATCCACCATGTTCTTACATCGCTAGCATGACAACATTTTATGCTGTATGTAGAGATCAAAGCGACAGGTGCTTTTATTATCAGTCCCCTACAACATGACTTAAATCACCTGAATGCCAAGCATATAATATACTCAATTTCCTATGTTTCATTTCTTCCCTTCAACATACAATAACAATAGTTAGCATTGCTATTTTATTCATTTTGGGGTGTACAGATTCACAAAGCGCAGTAGATCTTGGCTTTAGCAAAATCTATGTTAAAAACAGGTCACATACTGCTTGCAACAGAGCTCCCTTGTGTATTTTGGTGGAAGAAGTCTGTGAAAAGTGTATTATCATCACTATGAAATTTCATGATGCCATATGTTTTAGCAAAAGAACAAAATTACAGTTAGTTACAAAGTTCTACCTTGGATGTTACAGTCACTCATAATTTATTACATGGTGCATCCTACAGTATATACTGAATTGCCGTTGAGACTGCAAATTGTCAAGTAGCTGGGGATTGAACAGTATTTAACCAAATGGGAGATAGACCTTGGCGTTTATTTGAAACAGGCTATTATTAGAGACATTATATTATTTACAATTTATCCCACTTTCCGTTTTGTTTTATCATATTTGGAGGCCTCCCTGATCTGGGGCTGGTGTTGGATCACTTTGTTCATACTACACATGGAGCTGAGTTGAAGATTGATGTTATGGCATTTAATTAGTCTCAAAACTCACACACATAAGTACTAGTTGCCTGCACATGATACGAGCACACAGAACAGTATTCGCAAGCAGAAAAGCCTTCTCATGAGGCAGCATTTCTGCTCAGGTTAGTCCTGAAATTGGAACACTGGCTTTGAGATAGTTTGCTCCACACAAATGGAACAATTGGCAAAAGCGTGCTAAAATGGAAGAGTTGATCCCTTATACTAATTTCAGGCATCTGTTGGCAGAATTGGTACAGTGTGAATGTGCATGCTTTCTGTGAATGATGTTGATGTCTTTGAATGTTGTCTGTTTGTATGCTTGCTGTAAATCTTGTTTGTTACTTTGTAATATGTGCATTGTAAACTCTGTTTTTATTTCTTCCTGCAGAAATAAAGGTTAATAGAAATCAATGTTCAAAATTACTGCTCAAATTAGTCTTCATAATGTTGTGGGCTGGTGAGTGGAAGGAAGTTAATATGACCGGCGGACTGTGCAAGTGTGAACAGGACATTTGCTTCTGAAATAGAGATCCTTTATCAGTTAAACTTTCTGACTAAATAAAAGGTTAAATAAGTAACTTGACCATGCCCCTGACCATGCTTTAGGACCAACGTTTTAAAGGTTAAACATGTGAGACATGGTGTTTATTGCATTGCATTATTCTGCTGTAGGTGACTGCAATACAGTTGCAGGTGACAGTGTGGGGGAGTTATTGTAGTGTAATGTGTGCAGTAGTTGCAGTAGTGTCCTGACTGTGCAGTGTTATTAACATGCAATGGTTAAAGTTCAGAGTCCTACCTTGTTCCAGACGGAACACAGATCGCTCCAGTTTCTCCATGTCACTGAGCAACAGGCCCCTGCTCTGTCAGCTGGTCTCTAACATGCAGTCCTGCTCTATTTAGGCTACCTTCCACATGGAGAGAGAGAGAGAGAGAGAGAGAGAGAGAGACAGCTCTGACATAGCATGGTAACATGAGATAGCTCTGCACCGGGCCTCATTATGGAGGACTCAAACTGCCAAAACTATTGATAAACAATAAAAGTAAATTAATCTATTTTTGTTTTTTTTGGTCTGACCTTTTTATTTCTAAAAGATTGAGCCACCAGATCCCCTCACTGTAGGGGTCAAGCATTCAGACCTGGACCAGTTTTTCCTTTAAATCTCACCCATCTGTATATACTTCAGATTCTGAATGCAGGACTTTTACTTGAAATTGAACATTGTTCATTGTGATATTACCATTTTTACTTTTTTATTACCATTTTTACTTAAGTAAAAGGTGTGAAAATAATAATAATAGAATATAATAATTGCAGTCCAATTACATTGTTGTGACATGCACAACAGGCTGCAACAGCTCCCTTGTGGGCTGCAGTATTCACTATAAGCTACAACTGTCTCTACTCTGAGCTTTTTTTTTCAACTTTATTGATAACAGTTAAATTCAAACAACAGTAACAAACAAGTTTACAGAACAAAAAGAGGAAACAGAGGGCCAGGGAATTCAGTAATGACATTACTGAGGCACAGGTTAATAATGAAGTGATCTCTATACTGAGCTCATGTCGAGTTCTAGTTACACAGTGACGTCATTTGGCCCATTTCAAACTGGAGAACACATCTGGTCCGTTAGGGGGTGATGTGGTCTGTTCTTAGGTGGGAAAAAAGTAGAAGAAGAAATGGCGCGAGCTCCCAGAATGCCGTGGTTGAACCGTAGCGACCCGAGGAACAAACCAAACCGGTCGTTGTGTCAGAAACATGGCGGCCTTTAGTAAGTATGTGACTGCGAAAAACTCCTCCATAGCAGGCGGTATTTTGCTGGTTTTATACCTGCTGAAGAGAAGAAGACGGACGCCCAGGCAGGACGGGTAAGTGAGGCAGCAGTATGGAATGTTGAGGTTTGTTTTGAAGCGGAACAAAAGCAGCTGTTAGGATGCTAACTAGCACCTGCTAAGTTAGCGCCCCATTCTGACAGGTGACAACGACCCGCTGCTGGGGCACTCCTGAAATCACTCCCATCTTCGTGAGGAGGCGGCTGCATATTCTTCGCCTTTTGGCCTCATTGCTCACTGATACCGACCAGCTCTAATCCCAGTATAATGACCAAACAACGAATGTCTTTGTGCTCACGTCGATAGATGATTCGTGTGGTGTTTGCACATGAGTGGCCGATTTGTTTAACGTTAATTTCGGCAAACTTAGCTAAGATAACTTAGTTGGCATGTTTTTTTGTTGAGACGTCGATGGTTTTCATAGTCATTTTAATCTCTCCCATTGCTCTCAAAAAAGAGCAGTGGATAAACCAAACTCAATCTCTAAAACTGGCCAGTTGAAGTGGAACATATCAGCCAAAGTCTGATAAGATAGCACTTAACTTTCCTAATTGTTATTAGCCACTTGTAAATCCGGCATAATTATATAGAATGCTAAGTAAATGCTATAAGCTTTCATTTAAGATCTCATTAAAAGTGGAATTCAAGAGAGAAAAGAGAAGCTTAAAGTGACATTGATCCTGACCCGGAACCTGTTGCATTTAACTTAACATGTTTGCTAGACCTCACTGTCAATACTGATTTCTATCACGATGATGAGGGGACTTCATATCCACAGCACAGGCTTTTTCTGTGGCATTTGTCCATCCAAACTAGTTAAGTTTGTTATTCTCTATTTGCAGTGAAATACACTCATTAAAAATAGAGATATATCATTTCCTATAATAGTGGCAGAGCTTTATTGAAGCATATATATATATATATATATATACACACACAGTTAGCTATAACATGATATTCCTGCTGGCTATGCCAAGTTACCATGCTCATGTAGTGTGTCATTATTATTAATATATATGCCATTATCCCCCTCACCTCTCTGTGAAGGTTGGCTAGAGGGCTATGAATGTACTCATAGAACTGGGGTTACATCCAGGTAACTGCTATTTATGTTTAATTGTCATGCACATTATATAACAGGCACCAGAGTTTATCTCCCCTTGTTTTTCCCTGGACTGGCCTTTTATTTGTTTGTGTTGACCATGCCTCTGGCCATTATTTAAGATGAGGAGCACACAGATTACATGGAAAGGAGTAATTACAGATGGTTAATTTTTCTATTTGTGCTAAATTCTTAAATGGTTGATAACAGGTTACACAAAGCTTTTAAAAGTGTCTTTACTTAGCAGCTGTCTTCATCTTCTTCCCTGATTTGTTGGTGTATTAGTTACCACCACCTACAGATCAGTGGAATAGAATGAGAGAGAACAAGCAAAACGGGACACACAAGTATTAACGTTGCACCAAAGCATGCAACACTCACACACACAGAGTATATGTAAGATGTTGATATATATTCAGTATGGATGTATATGTGTAAATAGGTGGGCTGTGAACATTTTCCAGAAATGTTCAAATGGATGGTCTGACATGTTGCTAGAAGATAGTTGAATGTGAAGAAACAGTGTAGAGAGAGAAGGTTGACTCAGCACATGGGGAGCAGTTGAAACAGGCTTTTCCTCTTTAACACAATTAACACAGCTATAGGCGTGAGCACCAGCAGCAGTCACATGTTCTACACTGATTTTCAAAATGGTAAAACTTTCATAAGGGAAATTGTTTTGATCAAAATGATACAACTGTAATTATCATGGTTGTTGTCTGACTGGTGATTTAGGCGGTGTTGGGAGTGACATTAGGAACAGCGCCTGTCAATCACATACATGCAGGCACACATTCCTGCTGGGTTACTTTAGAAGATGTCAGTGCTGTGTTTCTGACACGCATACATACCTTATATTGTTTTGGGAAGCATTTTAGCATCATTTTATTGTATAACATTAGGTGTGGACAATATGGATAAAATCTTCTATCCCCAAGATGAAGGTTTTTGTCATGTTGCCCAAACCTACGTATTATAATAAGCGCACTTAAATCATTTGATCTCAGTATGATATGAAAAGTAACAATGTGACACCAGATTATTGCCCAGCCCAACTTACACCATGGCTATAGAAATGCAAAAGTTACTACTAGCTATCCATTTACAATATGGATATGCTAGTGCTGACATTTCTGATTATTTGTGTGTTGCTCACACTTCCATGAAGGAAGTCTAATGTCTTTAATTCAGCGTCTGATTGAAATAGTTCTTTCTCTGCAGTAGAAAAGGAGCCGCAGATCTTGTACTGAATACCGAGGTATGTCAGTCTTATTTTCATGTTCAACTGTCTATCAAATATGTCATGAATAGTGAGCTGTAGTTGTATTACAACTCATCTTTATGTCTCCATACAGAAAGATGGCAGAAAAGACCGTGCAGCAGTGGACAAGGTTTTCTTCCTGCGAATCCTCCGGATCCTGCGGATCATGGTACCCCGCTTTTTCTGCATGGAGGTATGACATGAAACTGCTGTTACTGTATGTTTTATATTTCTAGCAGTCCAGATGTTAAACCCCTATACATACACTGAGAACCTTACCTTATTCACTGAGAACAGACTCCTCAGTGAATAAGGACACATCAAACTATATTTGCATGTTCATAAATTCTGGATTTTTTTTCAGTGAACAATAATTTAAAAATCCAGAATAAGGAATACGTTTTGTTTTAAGAATTTTGAACAAGGTAGTCGAACTAAAGATCCTTTACATTTGGTTATTAAAGAAAGGTGTCAAAAACTTGAGAAGCAAACTTGTTAAAAGGTCATTAAATTAGTATAAAAAATAAGTAAGCAGTAAGTAAGCAACAACAAATAGAACTAGAATATTAATAACAATCAACTATGTAAAGATTAAGCCTAAAATCTGTTTTTAATTGAATATTAAATTATATAGAGTGTTTACTTTTCAGCTGACACTTTCTCTTTTAGTTTTGGAAAATCACTGTTTTTATTTTTTTAATGCCACACAGTCTGCTTTAGACTTAACAGGGATGTTAGATGAACCCCAAAGTCCAGCAGCTGGTCGCAGCTCAGATTTTCTTGCATTGTGAATAATGTTAAAATTCCATACGGAGGTCAGCAGGTTGCTTAGAAAGTCTATCGGTATTAAAAAAAAAAAAAAAGAGTTTGGCAACCATGAGTTAGACATTTGAGGGAAAATATCATTGAAAATGTGATAAAGTAGCTGTAAAGACAGCAGAGCCCTTTGACACACATACATCAGCTCCAAAAGCCAAGGTCACAGTCACATGGCTCCTCTGCTTCCATTCAGCCTTATCTGATCAGTTCAGGAGATATGAGCAGAATCAAGGGCAGGACAATAATGGACTTGATGATCTGCAATGTTATTACATGTTGTACTAACTATTCTCTTCACCACAGACTGCCTATCTTCTGCTTATTGCTGCCATGTTGGTGGCAAGAACCTACTGTGATGTATGGATGATCCAGAATGGCACCATGATCGAAAGGTCAGACTCTGGCTTTCTGCTTCCATTTATATTTAAAGTTTAGAGAGACATCTTTTCAAATTCATGGTTGTAGGAGGATGTTGTGGGTTTTATGTTGTCACCATGTAGCAGTCATGACACCCCTCTCAGTCCCTTTTTGTCCATACTTGCAGTTTTAATGTTGGAGCACATCTGTTGCTACCTGTCAAGGCATTCCAGGACCATAAACAATAAACTCTAATGCCCTTTTTACACCAATATTAGTGCGTATAGGCAGATTTTTGAAACACTGGTAAACATATTGCCAGGAGATGAGTTTGCCTTTCTGTTTTTTTGTTGTTGTTTTTTTCTGGCATGTCATATTCAGCCTCACAGCTAGCAGTTAGTTATGACGGCTAGCATCATTAGCATAGCCATGCTGTGATGTGTGGAGCCCATAGACTGTATAAAAATACACACAGCACATCACACAGCTGACCGTCTGTTAGCCTAGCATGCTAATACCACATAAACATATGAATAAGAGAGTTTACGTATAGTTTCTCTGTAAAAACATATGTTTAAAGACATCCGCAGATAGAAACAGATGAAAAAGTAGCCGGGAAAGAGGTGAAAATGTGCCCATCTACACAGGTGTCATGTTTCCATCACTATCCATCAGAGCTGGAGACCACCCAAGACTACGATGAATGCCAGTTTGACCCTTTCACTTTAGATGAGTCAGATATTAGTGGGTGTTAGTGGGGTTTTTGTCCAGTGTGAAAGGGGCTTAAATGTAACCCTTTTCACATCCAGAAGGCTGGAGCCCGATGAGCTTAGAGGGCTGTCAAGTTCATGTTGGCTAAGTAGGTCAAAGAGGAAAAGAAGTAACATTTTCTAATCAATTGTGAAACTCACCAGAATCCAATGCAAAGATTTAAGAAATATGATCAAATGTGACAGTCCTCCCAATACAGGATTTTTAATGGAGATAAAGGTTTTGAACAATCCAATAACAATATGCTAATTTATTAACAGAAATAAACATTTATGATGATGATCCCTTACATTTAGTTATTGAGTTCTAATCCGTTAATTATGAATTATAATTTGCTAGTAAGCAAGTACGTTCTTATGGACAGATTTTTATTTCCTGTTTAACCATTTACCAGTACTTTGCTGTATTTCTGTTTATACAGTGCAAGCTACACAAGAGCATTTTCCAACCACTGCTCATGTCAACAGATTCAAACTGCAGTTTAAAAACCATCTTTAATGATGCATTAAACTGTTACAGTGACTGAGGGAGGGAGGAAGGGTGGCATGGGTGTCATTTACACCCATGCCATATCTCAGTGGGCACATTTTTATTTCTAGTGGGTTTTTTTCTGCCTAATAATCCCTCTGTTAGTACCAGATGTTTTGTGATGCGGTAATCAGACAATAGCTGAGGAGATTAGTATCTCCGAAAAGGCGCTGTGTCTGACATACTTAAATGTACTGTTGGCAGAATGAGTATAACGCTACATATTAACATTAGCTGTCTTCAATGTACTGCCATTAGCTGGCGTGTTGGCTAACTAGGGAATTAATTTAGAAACAGATAAAGCGTGTATGTAAGCGTGTGTTTTATAGTGTCTTCCAGCAGTACACTGATAAGAGAAGAAATGATAGGGCCACTGTTCACCAGAACTATTCGCTAAAATCAAATTAGTCAACAGGCTTTACACCAGGTAATAAAATAGCTCAAAGCCATATTTTGGCTTTCCATTCATTTCTTGTTGCTTATTGGTCATCATAAACACTGATCCCAGTTTGTATTTAGGAGGCCAAGCAGCGAAATTGGTGGAACCTTATTGGATTTTTTACTCATTCTTCCTGTTATTCTTATGATTCTTATTTTTCTCTGCTCAAAGACCTAGGAGCAGAAAAAATGTTTTTGCTCATGCACACGTTTATGTTTTCAGTTATCTCGAAAATGGCCTGGAGTCAAAATTCTTTACTCATTTTAATCTTTCAATTCATCTGCATCTTTGCTCCAGTGATCCTCTGCTCTAAAAATGCTACTTTTGACATTTTGTCTGATCTTAAGTTGCTGAAGAAATGTTGATAGGTTAGTCTGTTTCTATTATACAAGCCAATCAGTTTTCATTTAAATAATTAAGTACAGTAGATGCCTTGTATTTTGCCAACACATTGTATAATTTTCATCCAACATAACATGTTAGGTCTTTATGACGTGCTATGGATGATCCCCAAGTTTCATACCAGTAAACCACTAGGAGGTGCCACAAATGTAAAAGTTTATTTTGAAGTTTATAATTAGCTGCCCAGATTTGAGTTAAATGTTTTTCCATATGTTCTACGGTCATGTTCAAGTGTATGTTGTATAAAGTTTGCTCATTATTGGCAAAAAAGGGGTTTAAATTTCACTGTAGGTCCTAGAGAGCTGACATTTTATCAGCACATCCACAGAAAAAGTTTTCCTCAGTGCAGCTCATGGGTCAATTCACAAATCCATCACTTTATTTATTTATTTTTAAGATATGCAAAGTCAGTTAACATCTATATCTCTACAAGTCTTCATTCAAATGCTACCAAAGTGGACCCAGTATCTTTAGATTCTAGACACCACATCAACAGATGTGTCAGACACTAAGTCTGCATTAATTATTTCTTTCAGAATTGTGATTTTTTTTAATTAGATTTTAAACTGACAAAAATGCTCATGTTTGGCCTGTGTCATTTTGTTCCTTGTTTCCCTTTGGAAGTAGCATCTATCATTGGCTTTCAATAAGTCAGTCAAAATGTTTCAAATGTTAGAAGATGTTGTAGCCAGTGCAGCTGAAACAGACATGTTATGTTTGCTTTTTTCTGATGTAAGATTGTAATGAAAATGGGTGGGTTTCCATCATGCATTGCTGTTTGATTCATTTGCTGATGACTTTGTTTTGACTCTCCACAGCGGTATTATTAGCAGAGACATCAGTCTATTCAAGAAGCACTTTTATTCCTACATATCAGTCATACCAGGGGTAACTGTCCATCACACGGTTCTCATAGAAGTGAAACCCAGCTTTAAACCACTAATACTGTGGTTTTAACATCTCGCTTTGTAATAGTGTTGTGTTGTGCTTTTTCATCACTTACTGTCTGAGGCCCACATTTCCGTCCAAGCCATAACACTGACCTGTGGGTTTTATCAGGTGGTTAATTAATGTGATTAATACTACAGGCATACATTTACTACATGGAATTCCATTCAATTTATGTGTCTGTGATTTTAATGAAAATTCTATTTCGGTGAGTTCTGGCTACATTAGTGAACAATTTATCTGAGGAATGAGATAGGTCCTCCGTCCAATTCAATAATCAAACTAAATTTAGATACAACCTTATGTCCCGTACATTGACCTACATAGCAGAATAAAAAAAGTGATAGACCTTATCAGCTTGAAAGCCTAAACATTCAGTACAGTTGTGTAGTTTAGCTGTATAGTTTAGTTTAAAGCTGCTTCTAAGCAGCTTTAAATGGACATTCCTGTTAACTGAAAATTTCTCAACCGTGTTATTCCAAAGGTTACAGGTCCTGATCACAAACAGTGGCCTCACAGATATGAGAGTCCAGTTTGAACCAGTCAGTGACCTTAATGTGCAGATGTAAGACTGCTATATATCAGGGGTCAAAAGCACTGAATAGATGGAAGCAGTAATGAATAAAGGCAGTGTCAGACCACAAAAACATGTTATATTGGCTTTAAAGTACATTTATTTATAAATGAGATTATGAAACATATGAATGTTTCATACAGGAAATTCAGCATAAAACATTTACATACTTGGTACTTAATTCTTCCAAGTTCATCTTTGTAAATGAAATCCTTACAAAGCTGACCTTTTGAAAGTCATTTTGAAGGCAAACTAGTGATTCCAGTCAGTATGCACCCTTATAAGAACATGGAAACACATAAATTGAATGTTATTGCTGTGTTCATCTCTGTCAGGACTCCACTGTACTGTCTGTTAAGTATCGGTAAAAATAATTTACACTCTATTACAAGTCCAAGCAGAAGATGTTCTTGATTTTAGTAAAGCTGCATTGGCTCCACATGACAAGGAAATTCAGTTTATCAGGCCTCAGTATTTGTCCCACTGACCCTCTTTGGCAATGTTTGCTCATCTTTGTGCATGTTGTGGTTTGCAGTGCAATTATCGGTCGCTCAACAAAAGATTTCAAGACCTTCTTGTTCAGCTTTATCAAATTCATGCCACTTGTAAGTGTGTTTTTTGTTAATTTTTTTATTTTTGTCACACTCAAGTGTGATCTTAATTGCCACATGTGCTACACATATATTATTCTTTAACACATGAGTAGTTCAGTGTCAGATCATTTTTCTTGAAAGTAAACAGAGGAGACCTGATATCAAAACACTAACATTTCTGTCTTCTCCTGTGTAATTGCTAATTCCCTGGTGATAGCTGATTGTACTCATTGAATCATTTCATGCACTTCTAAAAAAAAAAAAAAAACCCACTATCATTTAGCATGACTAATCTTTTGCTAACATGAGCAGTCTTTCTCTGCATTTGTACTGTTGCATGCCTCAATGTTGAAGGATAAGGCTTGTGATATTCTATATATATATATATATAAAATCTCAACAAATCCCTTGAAAAGACCAAAACAAAGACAAAAAAAGACACTGTTTTTCTGCTTCTCAGTACAATACGTTCTGACTTCTCCACTACTGAAAATGTAAATCTTTAAAAATGTCTCACAAAAATACAGCTCAGTATGTTCCTAAAACAGCTGGTAAATGGAGTTTTTACTAAATTGGAATGATCACTTTTGTTGGACTATTTTCAGTGGTGGATTAATCCACATTTGGTGCTCCAGTTAGTATTTGTGGCAGCAGGACAGTGCAGCAGAATGGCTCACTGACGTGTGATACGACACGGAGGAAGAAGATACACACACAATATTTGAAATTGAGATCACTTCATATTTGGTTTCATTGACATTAAGTAAAACATAGATTATCACCAGCCTAATCCTTTAAGCTGTGAATTTGCACTGCACTTGTAAAGTCATACTACTCTGCTTTTGCATGTTTTCCTTCATTCCCTGTCCTATGCTTTGGGGGAAAAAATCAGCATGAATGCTCTTGGATTCTAAAACCCTGTCACTTGTACAGCCATATTGAAGCAAAGAGCCCATAGTGAGAGCTGGATACAAGTATATGATGTGTGACATTCCAGATAGCCTTGGTGAACAACTTCTTGAAGTTGGGCCTGAATGAGCTGAAGCTGCGTTTCCGTGAGAGGCTCACACAGCACCTGTATGACCAGTACCTGCAGTGAGTACTACAGCAGTGTTAAAGCTGCTTTCATATCATATCAGATCCTTTGATAACTGTTTCATCTTTTAAACATTCTCTGCTTCCAGCTTCTCAAATGTGATGATTTGCTGCTTTCCTCAGTTTTATACCAAAATGAATTGATGGACATTTTAAATTATTTTGACAAAACAATTAAAAACTATCAAAAAGCAAAATAAAAATTATTTGAAGCTTTCCACTGTGCTCTTCAATTGGTGCAAATTGAGAGAAAAGAAGCAAGCAGTCTTCTAAGAGAAGCCCAACGACGCACCTTCTTTGTCAAAAACATTACCCACAGTGCAACTTGCCAACAGTTCAGTTTGAGATGGGGGAGATGTTGGCGGCTAATGTAGCTTCTTTTGAGTCTTCACTGTGTTCTGGCTCTTCAGAGGTTTCACCTACTACAAAATGGGTAACTTGGACAACCGGATAGCCAATGCAGACCAGCTGCTGACACAGGATGTGGAGAAATTCTGCAACAGCATGGTGGAACTTTACTCCAACCTCAGCAAGGTACCAAACTTTGTTGGCTTTGTTGGATTCATAGATTGAAGTGCTTTGCAAGTCTGTGATAGAAGGAAAAAACAAGCTTCAGTGGTATCACCACTTGAGCTCTCTGTGCCAGGTAGATTAAAGACAACTTTTGCTCCCACTGGGCAGATGAGGTGTGTTCTGTTTCAACATTGGATATGTAAGAGTGAGAGGTTACATGGGGGTAATTGCCCACACCTTCTGGCTGCTGGTGCATTGTACCAGATCTGCCCAGTAGCCTCAAAATCTGAAACCCAAATGATTTGGATGCTCAGGAACAATAGACTATACAGCCCCAACATCATGAGGACATGACCACTCATGTCTCCTGCTGCCTTGGAAATAAGCAGTGCAGCCAAGCAGTAAGAGTGGAGGCTGGTCCAGGAACAGTGGTACCCAATGTTTTCCCCCTTCCTGTCACTCTGAATTTCAAAGTGCTCTTCATCTGTCTGTTCTCTGTCCGTCCTGCAGCCTCTGTTGGATATTGGTCTCTACATCTTCAAGCTGACAAGTGCCATCGGTGCTCAGGTAAGCAGGTTAGCTTCTGCATGTGTTCTCTAGTCCATACCAAGGGTGTAGCGATACAGTCAACTTATGCTTTTCTATGATGAGAGTGCAGATGAGAATGAGATGAGATGTGGGTGCAGTGATCGAGCATTTCATTGTTTGATCATGCCAGCTGGACACCTTCTTGACATTTTGCAGCTTCTAATGGACAAGGTGCGTTTTGTGGCTTGGCGCTCTGACAGTTGCTGAATGTTACAGCCTTCACCCATGTGATACACCATGTTACAGGGGGACATATATACATATATTTTCCTGCTACTTACAGTGCAAACAGTTGTTTTTGCTGGGTTTTTTTTTTAAACATGCCGCAGTCCACAGCGGTGCTCTGAAGCATCAGCAGTGAACTCCTGTAGTGCTGTTTGGTTATGTAACAATGGGAGAGAACCTTCCAGGTTAAATAAATAATCTTCTTTAAGTATATGTAGATCTCTCTATTTGAATTTTCAACAAGGTTTTCCTGTTTTAAAGTCTTTAAACTCGCTTTGCCCTGAATTTGAGCAGGTGAAAGTCTTATTTTATGTCATCATGCTAAACAAAGCTTTCATTTTGTCTACGTCCCTTTCCCTCCCTAGGGCCCAGCTATCATGATGTCCTACCTGCTGATCTCGGGTCTCTTCCTGACCAGACTGAGGAGACCCATAGGCAAGATGACAGTCATGGAGCAGCGCTACGAGGGAGAGTACCGCTATATCAACTCTCGTCTCATCACCAACAGGTAAACGCACTAGCAACTGATCAAACTCTTCCCATGGAAATTCTTTTATTGCACAGCTGTTTACTACAACACTACATTGATATTTTTTTTTCTTTAACTTTTAGTGAGGAGATTGCGTTCTATAATGGAAACATGAGGGAAAAACAGACCGTTCACGCCACATTCAAGAAACTGGTGTGTAACAGTTTGACATAAAGTGTGTTTCTTGAGTCCACAAAGTAGAACGAGCAGGTCCTGCTAGATATAGTTGGATGGAGTCAGGACTGTAACCACACTAGACAGTGATGTCATGTTGTCCTAGAGTACATTTGTGTGTCACTGCAGTAAAGTGAGAAGTTAAACCATTAGGAGTTGAACACAGTTCATCAGAAACAAGATCTAAGACTTGTAAGCAGGTAAAATCCACTGCGTGTGAACCTACTGAAAGGCAGTGTTCCAAACAACAGTTTGAAATGCTGCCTGGTAGAGGTAGGAATGTACAACAATAAGCTCTGTGTACACCGGCTACATGAGGAAAGACACATCAGGTTCATTTTACTCTTTTGAAAGGAACAGATTTTTTGAAACTGTTAATGTGGCAGATATCGTTGGCAGAGTTGCTCACATTCATTCTACACACATGAACGTCCAGAATGTGAACCTTTTTATTTCCTCTTCCAGGTGGACCACTTGCATAACTTCATCTTCTTTCGGTTCTCCATGGGTTTTGTGGACAGCATAATTGCCAAGTGTAAGTAGATATATTTTTTTATTTTGATTGACAGTATTTAGGTCATATCCTAGATATCTTGTACTAAATGTAAGCAGAAATAAAAACAAATCACTCCACTTTTACAATAAGTCATATTAAGTAAGTTACTTATTGGGACAAAAAAAGGAGTAAACAAAAGCATAAAAATACATAAACCAATGAAGACACAACATTTTAATAAATGAAAAAAAGACAATACACACAGTAGTAGTATAATAGTGTTTTTACTACACAACCCCAGGTTTACCTTGGATTTAAAGATCCAAAAATTGAAGCTGGTATAAAACTGCATTTTACATGATACGATAGCAAAGGGCTTGGTAATGATAGCAAATAAAACCGGTGAGAGACAACATCCTTGTGTCCATATTCATTTTCTCATAACTTCAGATGTCCAGACAAAGAGTGAGTTGTGTGTGTTCATTCTCTTGGTCTTATGTGTCTTCATGCTGTTCCTCCACAGACCTGGCCACTGTGGTGGGCTATCTGGTGGTAAGCCGGCCGTTCCTTGACCTATCCCACCCCCGGCACCTGCAAAGCACACACGCTGAGCTGCTGGAGGTCAGAGAAAGCACACACAAGAAAATCTAGAAATTGTATTGCAGTAATGTTTTGAGGCTGTGATCTTTTACTGATGTGATGGGACCTGTGGCCTATAGGACTACTACCAGAGTGGGAGAATGCTCCTGCGCATGTCCCAGGCTCTGGGCAGGATTGTACTGGCTGGCCGAGAGATGACCCGACTCTCAGGGTAAGTGTTATAGAATATTGCAATACTTAAAAAGTCATTTTTTTAAATTTATTTTAAAGGTATAATATGTAATTATTCCACATTAAAATGTCTAAAAACAACTAGACCTAGGTTATATATGTTGTTGAGTTGTGTACTTACAATCTGTAATTTAATCAAAGTAACAGAGCGTTTCATTTGGTGGCCTGTCAATGGTGTCATACCTCCTCTACCAAAGAGTATAGTGCCCCAGCGCTGCGTTTGTCCGGCATTGTGCTTGTGCCACACAAGCTGTTAGAAATGGACTTTTATTCAGTTTGAAGCCACATTTTCATGATAAATTTAGCTGGTTTTTAACTTGATCTTTTAGCCACAAGAAGGATTTTAGTCATTGGACGTCTGGATCAGAGTTATCATTGTTACTGTTTTGATTGAGACGCCCCTAGTGGCTGAAATTACATATTGTGCGCTTAAATCATATAGGTTATATTAGTCTTAGCTCCATAAATGTGTTAGTCCAGAGTTGGAAAGTGTTGATGGTCTTCAGTGATCTGTTAAAACTACAGTAGGCAGTTCAACATTAGTCACATGTTTTCAACCATGGTTATCGGGCTGGTCCCTGGCCAGTCCAGCTCAAAACAGAAGCAGATGCAGCCAGGTAGCAAGGGAACAAAGAAAACCTCTCTTCCAGATGAGACAGAGCTCGGACCTCCTCTGAAGTGTAATGTGTATGTCCTCCACAGATTCACAGCTCGTATCACTGAACTGATGAAAGTCCTGAAGGAGCTGAATTCTGGCAAATATGAGCGCACCATGGTCTCCCACCAGGAGAAGGGTATGCATGACTGCAAAAGAAATATGTCATAGAAATGAGTTGTCATCTCAGAGCTGAGCAGTGACTTTCATTTCATTTACTTTTTTAGAAGCTGACGCTGCAGAGAAACTTGCACTGGTACCAGGAAGTGGTCGAATTATCAACAGAGATAACATCATCAAGTAAGTCTCTTATTCTTGAATGGAATGTACATTTTCCTCAGTTATTTTCACCTGCTCAGCTTTTAATGAACATTTTTTTTAATTTGCAGATTTGACAGTACCCCACTAGCAACACCGAACGGAGACATCCTGATCAGAGACCTCACATTTGAAGTAAACCTTTCATTGCAATACAGTCTTAAGCTAACTGAATGAATGAATGATTTGAATGAACAAATGTGTTTGAATTTGTTTTTATTATACATGCATATGCATGATGTGATGAGTTCAATTGAGTGACTGCAGTAGTGTACTCTAACATGTCATTGTGTCCTTGTCCTATGAAGGTGAGTTCTGGCACCAATGTTCTAGTGTGTGGACCAAACGGATGTGGCAAGAGCTCACTGTTCAGAGTGCTCGGAGAGGTGAGAAACCTAATGGTGGCTCATTTGAAAGCACTGTTGGGGTGTTAAGTAATGTACAAACATCGATAATGTTTTTTTCTTCGGTATATAAAAAAAAAATGATGCATGTTTTTTTTTTTTTTTTTTAAGCTGTGGCCGCTGTTTGGAGGACAGCTGACAAAACCAGAGAGAGGGAAACTCTTCTATGTTCCACAGGTAAAACCCCTCTCATTGCTCTCCTCTGTAGGCCTTGTTTTCTCTTCTGCCTCTAATAACTGAAAACGTCCTCAGTGCCAAATATGTTCCAGCTTTTAGCAGCAACGAGGTGCAATCATGAAAATTGATCTTGACAAAGCAAATTGTTATCCAGTTTGCTGGTGAATGATTGATCCTGGATTTGTAAGGACAATAAATATTTCAGTTTGATAACAATACATGACAGATATAATATGTACTGAGACATTATAACCTAAGATCTTATATCAGCACATTATGAACGATGAACCTCACTGGAGGTTATAATGTTACCATTTTTATGAATTATACAAAATTATTATATTACACATAAAACAAACACAATATATCATTTCATTATGAAAAATAAAGAACATAATTGCAGCCACTCACAAATGAATGTACTGCAATTTCTTGTGCACACAAATTGTGTGTGTGTGTATGTATGTATGTCATATTCATGTGGAAGTTCACAAACATACAAATTAAATATTGTAACAATCAAACATTGCTGGCAAGAATAAAAGCAGAAGGTCTGTGGTTGCATACTTGTGCTGGATGTTTAGGATTAATATCTGTCACAGTTCTGTTCAAACATGTTCACTTCAACAACTCAAATAAAATAAAAAACAGCTACAATGTACAAATTGAAATAATGAAAGTGTTCATCTTCTGAGAGTTGCAGTTTGAGTTTGACCTGACTGTGTGTCTGTGTGTAGAGACCCTACATGACTCTGGGTTCTCTGAGGGACCAAGTCATTTACCCTGACACTCTAGAAGAGCAGAGGAGGAAAGGTATCTCTGATCAGGTAGGACACTACACACTCTCTCTCTCTCTCACACACACACACACACACACACACACACACACACACACACATTGAGCCTCTCTTTCATTTCCATTGTCTGTGTGTGTCTCTGATTACATGCCATATCTTCTTTGTGTCTGTGTGTCTGTGTGTGTACCCAGGTGTTGAAGGAGTACCTGGACAATGTTCAGCTGGGTCACATCCTGGAGAGGGAGGGCAGCTGGGACGCCATCCAGGACTGGATGGATGTGCTCAGTGGAGGAGAGAAGCAGAGGATGGCTGTAAGGACTCACTCATTCCCTGTCACCAGACTTTACATCACAAAATCTAAGTCTAGATATCACCACTGATCTCCTAATTTGATTAGATTTCAATTCACAAAGTCCAGAATTGATTTCATTTGATTCGTATCCCTGCTACATCAGATAAATACTAATATTGCATAAAGCACTCCTCAGTTATTCATGGGAACTTCAATGACTTCTACATTGTTGTTTCCTTGAAAGTTACAGGCTGAACTGTAAACACCTTTCCTGTTTATAAAAGTATGGACCAAGGATTTTTTTTCTTGAGCAAATGCAAAAAGACTAAAACATAATGTGTGTTTTAGTCTATGATTATATTTTTTACAGTTGAGCAAGAATAATAAAATACCTGCACCCCTTGGAGGGGTTTAATCATTCTACATGTTAAAAAGCTATCCCATACAGTTACATAGTACCTGCTGTTTCAGTTTAGTCTGAACTGAAAATCTGCTCATTCATTCATCAGCACTGTTTGTATTTGCATTTGTGTTGACAAGACGTCACTCTGATATCTTCAGACAACTGCTAGCTAGTGTTAGGGATTAGGGAGTTTATGGACCGTCACAGTCCTGTAAACTGTAACTGTTCACGCCATGGTTTACAGGACACACCGTTCTACTGAGTAAAGGCACAAATACAAAGTTTGATTTCTGGATTTCAAGAAGCAATATTGGATTATTCCAATAAGAATCACAATTACTTTTTTTCTTTTTCTTTTTTTTTAATCCAGCCCTACAAAAACAGACATCATCAATTTTCTTGGGCATTTTCTGCCTTTTTATTCTAGTAAAGGTGGAGAGATGACAGGAAATGAAGGGGAAGAGAGGTGGTGGGGCAACAAAGGTCACCTGCTGGATTCAAACAGTGGATGTTGTGATCATGTGGCACACACATTGACAATGGTCAGGCTATACCTCAGACAGGTCATTAGTTGATCATGCAAAGGGTGACGGTGGCTGAACTACCAATCAGGTCGTGGCATTCAGATGGAACTGTCTGTCAAAGCAGTGGAGCCAGCCACTGTAGTTTAGCCTGAGCAGGTATGATGTAGAGTGTCTGCTCTTTGCGGCTTGGGTGAGAATAGAATTCAGAGGCAGCTCACGGTATGTTACTTCAGAGTTAGATTGATGAAGAAGCCTGATACCCACTGCAGGAGCTAAAGATAGGTCCAAACATCATTTCATGTGAATACCGGCCTTTGAAAGGAAACTTCCTGCACATTTCATCATGTGCATTGATAACTGTCACAGGGTGCACATCAATTTAAACTCAGACTGACATTAGCAGCCCTCTCCCCAAACTGCACTTCCAGCTGTTCACCTGGCTAACGTATGGAAGTAACTCCCGTCCATGAATAACTGTAACAAGGCTGCACAGTGTCATTTTCACTGGACCAGTAGAGATTTTCTCCATGTTCAACCAATCACCTTACCAGATCCAAAGACGACCGCTGTGCATGCAACCCAGCGCTCTCCCACTTTTTCTGCAGAAGAAGGCAAAAGATAAACAGTGTCCCGCTCACCTTTTTAAATGAGTCGAGTCCGCTCTTCTGTTTACAAGTCCACTAAGGATCAGCTGCCATGAAACCCACAGACAGAGTGAGAGGACGAGGAACTGAGCCAGACCTGAAAGAAACACACCTCACTCACTTCTTTTAGAGATACAAGTAAGAGGCTTACGTCTGGACAGAGATAGGGTCCTAAAGTGTGTTTTATTCTCAGCTTTATTGCTGTTGTTATTGTGGAGTTAACAGACAGTGAGTCCAGTTGTTGTTGTTGTTGAGAATACTGTGAAAGTATTATTGTTGTTTGCTGCTGGTTTGTTAGTTTGCCGTTCAAATCTCGTGGTCATGTCCTCTGACCTGAACTCTTGCATGATGTGTTCCCTCCACATGGGTCACATCTGCCATCTTGCTCCTCACCTTCCTCTCTCACCCGCACAAACACACACACACACACATCTACATGTGCCATATGCTTGTTGTTTATAGCTGCTTGTGTTTGATAGTTTGTAGTTGGGTGATAGATGTTTGTTGACTGAAGTTCTGTTGATTGTAAATTGATATAGCTAGCGTTAATAAATTCCCTTAAAGACGTGTTGTTTTGGTATTATTAACATTTAGAGAGTCAGTGATCAGATTCAAACCTTCATCGTTCACCTTATGAATATTAATGTTCCTCAGATATTGACATTCTTAAATTGATCACCCCTTTTTGAGACTGTGTGGTTATTGGTCTCTGACCTCAGGGTTTCCCTTAATTATTCATTCAATATTTATAATTAATAATTATAATTAATAATTATTACTTATTGCTGCTCCTAACAAAGTCCCAACACTATATATTATACTATTTACAATGTGTTCATTGGAAACAAGCTTCAAATCCAAAACAAAGAGCAGTTTTTCTAAAAAAAAAAAAAAAAAAAAAAAAAAATGTTTTTATTATTGTTGTTTGTTTAATTAATTTTTTAAATGGAGAGCTGGGTTGATTAATCATTAAGAGATTATTGATGCATTATTATTTCCTGTTCATCATGTCACAGTAACAGTCTGCTGTTGGTCGTTTTTACTGTCAGTCAAAGGATCCCTCTGAGAACACTGAACACTGGACCATACTGGATTCTAAAGTCGTAATGTTGTCAAATGTCAGCAAATGATGAAGATGTGTCTGTTTTTTGTATACAGATGGCCAGACTGTTCTACCACAAGCCCCAGTTTGCCATTCTGGATGAGTGCACCAGTGCTGTGAGTGTGGATGTGGAGGATTATATCTACAGCCACTGCAGGACGGTATGAACCCCACTACACATCATACTGCTCAAACACCGTCTTAGTTCATGAGCTGTCAGCTGCTTCAGCCTCACATCTGCAGTCACTCTTTGACACTATCTGGACCCATTAGTGACCGGTGTACAGGTCACACCAATGTTTTTATTGTTGTTCACATGTTGTTCAGATGAGCTCTTACCTGGCTGTCTGTCTGTTTTCATTCAGTGAAACCAACAGACAAACCCAGAGCAAGATGCTTCTGGCAGCTGCACTTCACATAATGAAACAAACCTCTCACATACACAGTAGAACCTGGCTGCCTCACTTTATGGATATTAAATTGCCTCTGTGGAAATAAGTGATTCATGTGTACATCCATTAGATATGAATGTCTTATCAGTATAGAGCCCAGTAGTAATTGTGTTGTCTTTGATCCACAGGTGGGTATCACCTTGTTCACCGTGTCCCACAGAAAGTCTCTGTGGAAGCACCATGAGGTAAGGACATGTGTCTAACAGTGATCTTTCAGTCAGTACTCTATGATTACAACAGAGCTGACTCTAAATGTCTGCTTATCAAATGATTAGTTGAGAAGACTCCAGTTCCAACCTGCTGCCTCAGAATACACAGGAGAAGGTTTTTACAAACCGTGTCTTGTGTCAAAATGACACATTAGCCAAACAACGCATTCATCCAACATGTCATTGCTCATAACCTCCTCCCAGCTGCTGCTCCTTACTTTCTTACTGACATTATATTTCTTGTCATTTCATTTGTCATGAAGTATTACCTCCACATGGACGGGAGAGGAAACTACGAGTTCAAGCCCATCACAGAGGAAACTGTGGAGTTTGGCTCTTAACTGACTCCTGGCTCTAGATGCAAATGCACTGCTCTAATAAAACCAGTCCATTAATTCTTTGCACTCAAAGACAGAAGGTGTATCTAAAACTAGAGATGTTTTTAATCATTTGTAACTCTCAGCTTTGTTTTCTGTATGTTTTCTGTTATTTAAAGCATCACTTTAGTCCTGTCTAATCATGCGTTTGTTGAGTGTGATTGTAAAAAAACAAACAAAAAAAAACTTGTAATTTATATTGCCAACTTCTACACATGCAAGAGATCTATAAGAGCAGGTGGAAGTGTAGTATACTGTTTTAACCATCTTAGCACATGTGGTCATAGTAACAGAGGTTAGCCAGTAGAGTTAAGCTAGATATAACAGTGGTTGTTGAGGCATATTGTCCCATACTAAACTGTGTCCTGCACAGAGAAATACTGATGTACACACATGATGCTTCTTAGATAAGCTCTCACACAAGTGATGCTCCTGGCGGCCTCTCATTAACTCTCCACAGCAAGCACATGCTGAGCAGCTGAGGGTGGTAATCATTTTCAGGTCTGTTCACATCCATTTTTAAAAAATACCTAATTAACATTTTTTTTTCTTTTCAGAAGGAAGAAAAGTTAAATTATCAATCCATTCCTTCATTCATACCTTTTTTCCCCAAGGCTGCTTAATGAGAAAAGCCATTAGATTATCCATGAAGTATCCTATCATAATGAGACATCATCATTGTCACTAGAAAACAAGTTTGATATCTCCAGAAATCCTTAAAATCAGTATCTTGGGAAAAGAGGCTTTAAATTGAAACTAAAAAGACTAAATATGAGCACTATTTTTTTCTCTTGTGAATATGTAATTATTGAGCTGTGGTCACATGGCATAGTGCCTAAACATAGAAGTCAACCAATGTTTCACTTGTTCAAAGCCAACTCTAGACTGAGCTGACTGACATGAAGGTTTTTTTCTAATGTTCACAGTGTGGCTGCAAGCCTCTTGTGTAAAGTATGAGCAGTCTGGTGAATGAGCTGCCCTCTTTTTCTCTGAGTGTGCCAGGTAGCCCTACTCCACAACCATAGCTGGACAGAACAGGAACATTTCACCCACTCAGCCATTCAGAACAGAGTTGAAAATATGAACTCACCAGAGAGAAGGGGAAAAAAAATCTTGACCAAAAAATGACTCTCAGCCTGATGCATATGTGGATATTTCCATTTGAAGTCAGTACAGCCCACATTTAATCAGTGATGGTTCAGGATTTCCTCCTCACTCTAGAACTGGACTGCTGCTCATCAGCATTGCCCTCAGTGCTGCCACTCGTGTTGAAGATATTTTACAACAGTACTGGTGGAGAAGTGTTGATTGTTGCAAGGCAAGCTCTCCACTGCAGCGATCTTCCTGTAATGCATTTTATGAATGCCTGAATGCCTACAATGTTAACGCGTGTGACAGCCATCCAGGACCCTGATATGTAGTATGATGATGCTGCATCAGGTGTAGCTGTGCTGTTTCCAGCTTTGAAACAGCAATTTTTTGGACCAAAATCTGTTCAATTGAATCAGTCCCATTCACTAACAAAGAGTTCAACTTTAATGAACATGTGAATAGGCAAAGTTGACAAAGTGCTAATACTCATGGCAGTGCCATACCAGAAAGCCAGAGTGTGAAAAGAGGGGAGCTATCATATTAACATGTTGCTTCATCCAGATTATATAGCCCTGCTCCACAAATGTGATATCAGTTGATCCAATAAGCTTTCTTAAATGAACTCTGTTAATTTTTCACATGGTTAGCAATCAAGCTAGCTACCCCCACAGGTAGACACAATGTCACCAAGCTTCTAGCTATTCTAATGTCAAAGTGCCACAACTACAAAGTCAGGGACTGGCTAATGATTAAACATTTTAATGAATGATGTAAGTGAATAAACGCAGCCTGGTAGAAGGCTCTTATATAGAGGGGCCCCTTCTGAGTTTAATTTGAGTTCCAACAATTCAGTGGTTCTTCAAACATACATTGTTAAGATGCCTTCTTCCCCTGATGTCTTTTAGATGAAAGTTGTAAGATTGTAGTGGTTGGTATCAACTCCATTTAGTTGTTGCCAGGTTGAGCTGTAGTCAATGAAACATGAGGCTGTCAGTAAGGAATTAAAACACAATGAAATCTGATATTGTTTGTTTATCATGTTAAGTGGAACATGAAATTCATATTGATTGAACAGCAAATAATACTAAATATTAAAAATGTTTTCTTCTTATTATAAACTCATTATGGACCTTTTCCGTTAATTAAATTCTGTTCAAATTGCTATGTTTCCTGGGTGGTGGTATGAGGAGTTCTTCCTAAGCGTTGGATAATTCTGTTGATCTATGAAGCAGGGGACTGGGTCTAAAGTGCAGTGATGGCTTCTGTCAGTTGATCACAGGTACATGAACATGCAGATGTCCCCAGCCTGTCTGCTCAACACCTCTCTGTTCTGTCAATCTGATGTACTTGTCACTTTTTTGAAAATGTAAAGAAGCCTCACCTCTACTCATGGTTTTATATTGATAATAATACTGTTATGATCTCACTCTGCATTCAAAAATAAACTGTAGGAGAAATTAAAAAAATTTGTTTTTGTCTTTGATAAATGTCAGCTGTGTGTGTGTGTGAGAGAGAGAGAGAGAGAGAGAATGTGAACTAATGTGCTCAGCAAGTTTCAATGAATGACCATGTGTGGTTGACATCTAACTTGCTCTGCTGTTAACTTTGTTGCACCTGACATGGTGGGACACATTACATCTTTAATGTTATTTTTACATGGACACTGGTCACCTCATGTAATCCCCAAGAATTCCCCAGAATATCTGAAAAAACTGTGGTGTGTGTGCATGGTCTTAAAACCTCTGAGGACCATTCAAATCCACTGCCGATTGCATGGAAATATAGCATTGCTTCTTATGATATCTTGATCTAAACTAATATTTTTATGAATTGTTCCTACTGTTACTGTAGCTGAGCTAACAACAAACAAGCCATGGTGACCAGAGATGTGAGGAATAAGGATTCATATTTTGCACTGATGCATTTCTGCTAACTCATGACATCAGTCTGTTAAATTAAACTAAATACTCTGACCCTAGCAATTATCAATATGAAACACATCAAACTGAACAGAAACTACTCTCTGTTGCAAAGATTTAAAGGACAGGTTCACATTTTTCCAGTGTGTCTCAAAACAACAGGTGTCCATATGAACAGTGAAAGAGGTTCCAGTCTCTTTAGCAGCAAATTCTCCTCTTTGTGTTTTCCTGTTGAGCTGCAGGTGGAAGTATAGTAACAAAAAGAGGGACTTTCATATTTTCATATTCATTTTCACATGCATTTTTACACAGAAGGAGGACTGTGGATCTACATTGTAAGTGCATTTTAAGGGATCTTTTAATGGTTAGTATGAACAGGAAGAATAATTACAGCAAGAAAAACAGGTTTCAATGTTCATTTGGACTCCTGACTGTTTTTAAAAAGGCTTGAAAGAATTGTGAACCTGCCCTTTAACTGAAACTCTATCTCTGTACAGTTCTGTAAAAACTGTTGACAACTTCAGTGTTTGGTGTTCTATTGAAATATGAAGAAAACGGACACATTACCTTTGTCTCCACTTTTAGATTATGTTCTTAAACATAATTCTGCTGACTACTTATGTAGAGGAAAAAATATAGCTTCACATTATTGCACATTATAAAGTTTAATGAATGCACAGCTTTGGCTTTAGTTAGTTTACTGAATCAAAAAAACACTCAGCATCTCAACTTGATTTTATTTTTTAATCAGAAAATCAAGTTGACTTGTCTTGACTCAAATGTCCTACTTACAGAATCAAACCAAACCCCTAGATGTGATATGGTAAAATATAATAAAATACACAAGACACAAATATATGTCCAAAACTGTATTGAGTGCTTCACAGTTTCACAGAAAGAAGAGGTTGTGAATGAATTAAAGACGCTGGACATGCAAGTTGTGTTAAATAACTCGCACCTTTGCATTCTACCTGCTCTCCCTGTGATAAAACAGCCACATGTGATGAAACACGTGATGAGTAGATACAAGTGCAGTCAATTAGTAACTCACATTGACCTGCTGATCAGCTGATATTCTGGGGGTTTTTTTGTTTTTTTTGCCTAGTCAGATCCAGGAAGTCACACTGTGACAGCAGAGAAGTTTGTTTCACTTTTAAACAAAGCAGAGACAGACAAACTGACCCTGGTGAAGAGTCATGGACAGACTGGAGTTTGTGCTGTTAATACTCTCCTTCCAGACCTGCTGGCAACTGCTCCAAACTCTGGAACAAGGTACTGTACTTCAGTGTGCACATGACGCAGGAGACAGGTTGTCTCGCCCTGTGTATCTAGACCAGGAAACACCTCATGTGCCGGGTGATCATATACAGTGTTTAGCATGATTCAGTGAAACAAATTAGCCATGTGCTGAAAAAGTTAGTGTAAGCAGGATTTCAATGGTGCAGCTTTACACTAGTATTCAATTCTGGTAAAGTGTCTGTGGATATGCTGAGTCAGTCCACACATTGTGATGATTTTTTCATATGAACTGAATTCACTATACAATATGTTCTCATAAGAAATGTTCACAGTGTGGCTGCAAGCCTCTTGTGTAAAGTATGAGCAATCTGGTGAATGAGCTGCCCAAAGGCTAATAGCTAGGAATTAGATTGATTTGTTATTTCCCTACTAATACTTTTCATTTTCTTTTATGTAATCTTGAACATGTCAACAGTGTTTCGGGGAGTGTGAGATAAGACGTTATTTTTCAGGAAGGAAGTCTGTCACAATCTGTTGAAACCTCACTAACTGCCCAGAAAATGAATCCTGTGAGAGAGAGGGGAAGTGACAGTGGAGTGTTGTGATTCTCTACAGCTGCTCTGCGTTTTACTGTGTTGGCTGACTGGGGCGGTGTTCCTGTACCTCCGTACTACACTCCTCATGAGGAAGCTGTCGCTGCAGAGGTGGACAGGTTGGCCCGCACTGAGGGGTTGGACTTTGTCCTCAGCCTGGGAGACCACTTCTACTTCGATGGGATCAAAAGTGTGGATGACCCCCGCTTCAAGGTCAGTAGACAAAGCAAACACTCTGAGAAGGTGACATACCATGGATCTATGAAGTTCATATCTGGTAAATGTTTGTTTAGTAATGGTCTCATGCAAAGTAACTCATTTGTTTTTATGAATAAATGTCAACCTCTGTTGGGAAAGACGCAGGAAACTTGGTATGAGGGGCATGTCTCGCTCTGCTGCCAGTGCTTTCTTCTATTAAGATCCTTTTCCTTAAAGTAGATGTTAAAATAATAAATCCCAAATAGAATTAATATACATGACATATCCCTCTTATCCCCACATCTATCCCCAGCCAATGCCCTCCTTATTAACCCATGCCTCCACCTGGCAGCTCAGACAGATAGGGAACGTATAGGATAAACAGTCATTCATAAATAATCACTATTACTGTTTTCATTACCATCATCAAAAAGTAAGTGCATAATAGCCAGAATGTTTTGTAACATAAGTACACAACGTTACTCATCCCACATATGCCACATCATATATCTCCAGATCAGACACAGCAGACCTCTCTTATATACAGCACCAGTCAAAAGCTTGGACACACTTTCTCATTGAAGGAAATGGGTGTGTATATATATATATATAAGTATATTGTGAGTGTGAACATTAATTGTTAACCTGAGGATTAGTAGTTGAGTTAAATAATCTCATTTCATTACAGACACTGATCTTATTTGTAATATTCACAAATATTACAAAACAAATGAAATGATACCCAGATGGAACAACAAATCTTCACTAGACTAAGACATGACATTAAGTCATTCAACCAATTAGAATATGTGGGTGTGGGGTTGCTTCCCTCCACCTTAATAGAGTCTAAGATGCCAGAGTGGGAGGGCGTTTGGTTCTGCTCACAGATGTAAACCTACAGGTGCTACACCAAACAGTGCAGCTTCAGTTGAATGCTGCATAAACTGAGATAGATGGTCAAACAGAGCTCTCTGAAGCAGAGACTTCTGCTCATGGAGATCAAGATGATGTGGTGCTGGGGTGACCAAACATCATGGTTCGGTCTAGAGACCCTCTTCTTTCTAATAACCAAGAATGAACCCAGCACCCAGAGTACTAATGATATTCGATCTAATCAGGTCTGGAAGGGTCTTGTTGTATTGCTGCAGGTCTCATGTCGCGGCTAAATGTGGCTAAATGTTTGTGACGTGATAGAACATGGTTCTGTGGGTTTGATGTTTTTTCATTATGTAGTTTTGGTTGGAACAAGAACATACAGTAGATACAGTTATGGTATTCAGCATAAGGTTTTTTTTTTTCTAAATTAAAAAAACAAAACATTGAAGGCAATTTTTAAGTGAGAATTGGGGATTTAGGCGTTTAAAATAACATGATAACAGGATGAAACCACTGGCTGGATGTTAGGTTTGTGGTTGACTATATTTATTATTTATTGGTTAAAAGCAGCATATCCTTTACAACCATGTAATTCTATTTTTTTTTTTTTAAAAAAAGATACCATGTTAAATGTGCTAAGCAGACCAAATATGACACAATAATTGTCTGTTTCCTGTCCACAGTACACATTTGAAAGGGTCTTCTCCCAGCCCTCAGTGTTGGATATCCCATGGTACCTCATCGCTGGAAACCACGACCACAGGGGCAACGTCACAGCTCAGATAGCTTACTCTGACACGTCACATCGCTGGTAAACATCACAACAACACATACACAAAGTCAGTGGAAGCATTTGCAGGCACAGATGCAGCACACACCACACCCTCCTACATTCACTTCAACATTCTAGCCTTAGTTTAATTAGTGTTATACAATTAGTTAGTTCATTTATTTACATACAGTGACATCAGACTTTTGATTTCATGATCTTTTGACATCTCCCTGCTGCCTATGATTGTATTAGCAGGTCTGTTTTGTGTCTTCAGGAACTACCCCAGCCTCTACTATGACCTTCTATTTACTGTTCCGCACACAAATGTGTCAGTGAGCGTCCTGATGATTGACACAGTGGTGTTATGTGGAAACACCCATGACCATACCCATCCTTCAGGACCTGATGATCCCAGAGCAGCAGACCATCAATGGGAGTGGATCAAGTCTAAACTGGCCAGCAGCAGGTGAGCCAGTGTTGTGTGCTCCAACACACTGGACTTTAAGTCACAAAGTCTTCCAGATATGTGAAGCAGTAAACTGTGCTCATGTTGCCAGCCCCCCCCGGATGAGACTGGTTTTATGATTCTCCCCAGGTCAGACTATGTTGTGGTGGCTGGTCATTATCCTGTGTGGTCCATTGGCCATCATGGACCGACATCCTGTTTGGTCAACAGACTGAGGCCACTGCTGAAGAAATACAGAGTGTCTGTGTACCTGTGTGGGCATGACCACAACCTACAGGTATGTATTGTATGCTCAGAAGGGGTGGGCAATATGGCCCTAAAATAATATCACCATATTTAAGGTTATTTCTGGGGTAACAATATTCTTGATGGTATATTACAGTGGTCAGTTTTAGAGATGCAACTCCATCTATACACGAGGGACCCTCAACAAGATAGTCTGATCTTGTTTCATCAAGTGAAGTTGTTGTAAATAGAGTACAGTTGAGACTGACAACTTAGATGCCTTTGACACTGTCTGTCTGTTTCTACACTTCAAACAGTTTATCAGAGAGGATGATGGGAGCTCGTATGTGGTCAGTGGAAGTGGGGTTGTCAGTGACCCCGCCACCAGTCACAGGGAAAGCATCCCTCTATCCTGGCAGCTCTTCTCCAGTCCTGTCAATCACACAGCAGGTGGCGTGGTTTACTTCCAGGTCACTGAGCATCACATGACAGTCGGTTTCATGCAGACAGATGGGAAGTGTGTTTACCAGGCAGAGCTGCCAACACGCAGAGTCTAAGGTATTTCATCGGTCTCCATCAGACATGTTCTGCTGCAGTCAGAGCATGTGCCTGAACATGTTTACATGTGGTGAATACTGTATATACTGAGCACATGTAGGAGAGAAGGGGGTAACATGAGCCACTTTTTACATTTGATGACTGCAAAGTGTATTTGTTTCAAATAATAATTACTATGTATAGCTCAGGTTGCTGTGTACCCATGGAAATTAAAACACGTTATCTAATTATTATGGTTTTAGAACAATGACCCATTTTGCTGGCATGGTTTGGGTCCACTTGTCCCGTTAGAGGGAAGAGTCACTGCTAGTCAATACAAAGTTGTTCTAAATCATCACCTTCATCTCATGATGAAACATTTCTATCCTGATGGGAGTGGACTCTTCCAGGATGACTGTAGTAGAAATTTCAGATGAATTCACAGAAAGAAAGTTGTCTTTCAGAGTTTTATTTCAATATCCAAAATACATATTTGCAAGTCCAGATGTCCCAGTTTGCCAGGCTGAAGAGATACTGAACCAAGTTCAGTGTTGCTACTTTATATATGTATTCATATACAGCCACATGCATCACAATCATCCCATATTCATCACCCTAACAGTTATTTTTAATGAATTCACTGCATCTCCAGGGAGTTTCTGTCGGTCTCTGCTGAGAATGAAGAGTTGAAGGCCTTATCTGCCTTTCCTCCCTTTCCTCTGAGTCCCACACTTCACCTTTGATAGTTCCTGTTGGGAACATTTTCACTCAGGAAGCAGAGATCATAAAGTCTTATAATGAGCTTTTGGCTATAAAGCAGTGTAACATAATCTTAAGTAACATAAGTGTTTCCATTTCAATGACAACGCCCCCATTCACAGGGCATGAGGGCTCACTGAATGGTTTGAGTGTGAAAATGATGTGAATCATATGCTTTGACCTTCACAGTCACCACATCTCAACCTATTTCAACACCTATGGGAGATTTTGAACCAATGTGTTAGACAGCGTTCTCCACCACCATTATCAAAACACCAAATGAGGGAATATCTGTTGGAAGAATGGTGTTCATTCCTCCAGAAGAGTTCAGAGACTTGTAGAATCAATGCCAAGGTGTATCGATGCTGTTATGGTGGCCCAACACCTTATTAAGAGACTTTATGTTGGCTTTTCCTTTCATTTACCATCTGTATGTGCAGCATGTTTGTGTGAGGCTTAAACTTAATATTAGTCAACAATTAGATATTTACTCATCAACAGTGAGTGTAAGACTTGTAACAGTGATCAACTATTAACATGAACAGTGTCTCTGGTCTCTAGAATATCAGAAAATCATTTTGGTGGTAAACTGAAGCATTGACTCAACTTGCCCCATCATCACTGACATGTTTTACCCCAAAACCATTTTGATAAAACTGTTTGACACAGTGGCTCAGATCCACAGTTATGCTGAGTTTATAACCTTGTTTTATAGCTTAAACTGACTTCAATTAACATGTAATAATGTCCAAAAACACATCGATTTGAATTAAGATACAAGACTGATAACTTTAGTAACATATGAATTCACTTAGCTAGACAAAATCATTGTCTTTGCTCTGTTTTACTTACCACTCTCCATGTGATTGAGTCCAAGATGGATTGAGTAATGCGAACTGTTCTTTATTTTGTGGTCACATGATTACTTTTGCTTATGATTACCTAGATGAAGGTAACCCACTGGCTCTGTTTACACCATTCTCCTCTATATTATTGTTTAGACACTGTTTCTTCTCTTTTATAGTCCCATGTATATACTGCTACTCCACTGGCAGTACATCACTTTTACATGCTGTCATCATTAATGTGGCTCACTGGCTTTTGAAAGGCCAGTAACGTTGTTGTAACACTGGAGGTTACACTGACAGTTTTGGGTGATGATTTAATTAAATGAAGAAATAATGTTTACTGTATATTTTGTATTATGTTTATTATATATTATGTATGTATTGAAAGTCTGGCTATGTGCCATAATCTAGTTTTGGCATTTAGCCTTGATGATCAAGACTGAAGGTTGACATCAATGTCAGCATTTGTAGATCAGAATGTTGTGATTCTTGTATGGCTGCTTGTGTTTAGACAATTTAACATTTGAGAACTTTTGCTTCTTTTGTGACATAAAATGGAGCTTTGTAGATAAACAGGTTCATTTTCCTCAAATGTATCAAAAAGTATTGATTTTGTATCAGTACTAAAAAGTAATTTATTTCCTCAGCACTGGTATTAAAGGACAAGTTCACAAATTTTCATGTATTTCTTAAAACAACAGTCAGGAGCCAAAATGAACATTGACACCTGTTTTTCTTGCTGTAATCATTCCTCCTGTTCATACTGACCATTGGAAGATTCCTTCATAATGACCTTACAATATAAACCCACAGTCCTCCCTCTGTGCACAAAATGTATTTAAAAGTTTATGTGAAGCTAATATGAAGCTTCAGCGTCCAAATGAGTCAAATCAAGAAGGTATCTTTCAACGTTACAGTGTTTTGCTTGATATGACATCATCTGCACATTAACTTTTAAATGTATTTTAGCACTAAATGTCTGTGTGGACTCACTGTGGATTTTGACCTCCATCACTTCCACTGAAAGCACATTTGAAGGAGATCTTTTAACATCCAGTATGAACAGGAGGAATGATTACAGTGAGGAAAACCTCTTTCACTGCTCATGTGGACACACTTGAAAATTTGTGAACCTGTCCTTTAAGACAGTTGCTACATATACAAGAGTTGAATCATTGCAAATATTGTGAGTATTATTGAACTATTAGCATGAACTGCATAGTCGTTATATTACAAGGTAGTCTCATATGTGATATTCAACGATTTTAAATTTGAGAAATGTCAAAAGGTTTGAGGACCAGTGTGGAGGCCAGAAAGAAGACAAGACATTTCACACTCTTTTTTGCTATGTCTAACTTTTTAAACTTTGAAATGTCAATAAAAACAGGTGAATATAAAAGTATTGAATGTTTCACTTCTCCTGTCTCACTTTACACTTATCACAGTTACTTCACACTTACTTACTACCATATATTATTTCAGGCTAGCTTGAAAATTCCAAAAAATGTTTTCATTGTGTTTATAACTTTCAAAATAATTGCATATTTTCTGTGCTGCAGAATTAGACGTTTAAAGCTTCTTTGCCCCTGATTTCATGAACTGGAGCCAGTTTTTCCAATAGAGGGCGGCAGTGAGCTGCAGATGGACAGCTAATGTTAAACAGACTATATTCGACATCTAAACCTGCATAGCTCAGTGACTCAAAACTCTGATCGGATGGCACTATATTTGGTAAACACATACAGTACTGTGTAAGTTTTAAGCACCCTTGATGTTTAGATTCTCATCCATCACACATCCCATCAGGAATGTGTACGATCGCTCCCAAATGAATTCATGACATGACAATGACCCCGAGCATACAGCTAGAGTCATAAAGAACTATTTTCAGCAACAAGAAGAATTTTCAGTTCAGTCCAATTCAAATCATTTATAAAACACCAAATCACAACAAAAGGCACTTTTACATGGAGCAGGTCTAGACCACGCTCTTTAATTTACATAGACAGAGACCCAACAGTTCCCCCCATGAGCAGCACTTGGTGACAGCGGGAAGGAAAAACTCCCCTTTAACAGGAAGAAACCTCAAGCAGGACCTAAACCATCTGCCTTGACTGGTTGGGTTGAGAGGGAGAGAGAAGAGGGTGGAGGGCACACATCAAATTTAGGAACAGGGTTTAATGTTTTAGTCCCATCACTGAATCATGGGTATATATATATCACAAAATGTGGCACATCATTTCTTCACTTGTTTCCTCTCAATAAATCCCACTGAACATACAGTAGATTAAAACTATCTTCAATACATGTCAGTGCCATGAGCAGCACCTGATCACACTCAGAATTACTAACAGTGCCTGCAAACTCCCTAAATGCCTGTCTGTCTCTCACAACACTGTCAGTGTTTTGAAGGTCAACAGAAGTCAATTAAGTTCCCAAACATCAACAGTGACCAGAGAGGACAGACTTCACTGGTAGCCTGACTTCTACAGCTCACAAACATTTGATTCATCCAGCATTAATATAGTGTTTGTATCAGATGATCATGTCGCACTGCTTAACACATGTGATGATATGTCACATTTTCTTGTTGTCTAGCTGTCTTTGTGTCTGAGGCTTGAATCTAGCTGCTTTACGGAAGTCTCTTCATCCGAATGCCACAACTACATTGTTTTTTTGTTTTTCTTTCCAAAACTGAAGCAAATGACAGCGGTTGATCTGTGTTCTGTAAAATATTTATTACTTTTTCAACATTTAAACACGTAACACAATGATCTGGAACAATCAGAAGTATAAAACAGCAATATATACAAATTTGTTAATTTCCCTTTGATCATAATAAATAAGCATCTGATACAAAAATAAAATATACTAGGTCTTAATATCCCATGAAGTTTAGTTTTTTCACAAGTCTCCCCAAAAAGCATTTAAAGTTAGAAAGTTCACAATGAAGTAAAATAAATAGGATCTAGTGTTCTATAGTCATCAATCGTACCGTTCACCAAAAGACAAGGAATAATGAATATTATAGCTTCAGCAATATGAATTATATAAAGCAGTGTTCAAACAGTGTTTTCCAAAAGTCTCTTTATCTACAGCATGAAATGATAAAGAATAAATAAAATATGCCTGACATATATGCCTGGGGCGGCTGTGGCTCAGGAGGCAGAGCGGGTCGATTCCTGGCTCTTCCTGTCCACATGTCGATGTGTCCTTGGGCAAGACACTTCACCCCAAATTGCTCCTGATGGCTGTGCCATCAGTGTGTGAATGTGTATGAATGGTTAGTTTCCTCTGATGGGCAGGTTGGACCTTGTATAGTAGCCCCTGTACCCATTCAGTGTATGAATGTGTGAATGTGATTTGTAATGTAAAAAGCGCTTTGAATGGTCAGAAGACTAGAAAAGCGCTATACAAGTACAGTCCATTTACCATATTCAGAGGAGGTCTCATAGAAACTAAGGAAAGATTGATTTTGTTGTTTGACAGTGGAATGTTATACTGGATCCTGATCCATCCAGAGCAGCTGTACCGCATGTTCCCACACTGATGTGATGCAATACACACTCTATACATACTGGGGTGCTTCTTTTCCACTTCGTTCTTCAGCTCTCCTCCTGCGCTTGCAGCAGAACACTGTGACAGCGATGATGATAGCGACCAGCAGCAGGATGAGGCAGATAGCAGCAGCGATCGCACCCGCTGAGTACACTACGGAAGACAAAACATTACATTCAAAATGAGACGTTAGTGATTGATGTGGAAAAAAGGTAAGTTTTGCAATAACTGGATGTAGCATGGATAAAGATAAAAAAAACAGGCACAAAATAGAAACTCAAATTAAAAAAATACACACCGCTTTTATTACTGGGTGCACTTTTGAACTTTGGTGCTGTGGATAGGTTTGGAAATCTTCAATCTGTCTTGCTGGTATTAATCAAATGAAACTGTTTTGTTGTTGTTGTAGTTTTATGTCGATGTAGAATGAAAATGAAACAGACGAGCAAAATATGAAAAAAGACAGAGCTGCACTTTTCCCACAATCTTGCACATAAATATAGCCCTAAATGTCAAAGTATTCCCTATTCCCCCAGGGGGCTTCATCATACCTAACACCACGAACATTTCACACAGAGAAACTTCTTCTAGCATTCACAGTAAATACATGTAGGAGTTTGTCACCAGTAAGTATAGTCCAGGGGGAGTGTTGTTACAGGTCAAACACAGAGACATGAGTAATCCATCAGAACTTAGTCCAAACATTCTGTAAATCTTCTGAGAGATGTGGTGACCTCCAACTAAACAACCAACAACAACTAAAGATTTTTTTGGGAACAAAATGTGCTTCTGTGTGTCTTTACAGTTGCACTGACAGTAAAGACACTCTTAGTTGCTTTATCGTCTGCATGGGTGCAGAGGGCAGAGACGAAGGATTCTTCTTCCTACTTTTATCTGGATCGAAGTTTGAAACCTAAATTCCAATCAGCCTGGTCTGTACATTCCATGTCAGGAATGTGTGCTTTCATACATATTGACTACTGCAACTGATATGTGATGAGAGGACTGGCACCAAAACGATCCATTTATGTCCAGCAGTTGTGTAGCCTTGTCTTATATACTAAACATGCCGTCCTAAAGCTGAGAAAATGAGAACTAGTCACAGTTCAAGGCTGAATAGTTAGCAGCCTTCAGTAAGATTAACTGTTCTCAGATCAGATCAGGCTTCATGTCTAGAGGCCAAACCAGCAACTCAAAGATCCAAAAATGATGAAAATGATGTTTTTTCATACTGATATAACATTATCTCTGTATGATTACTTTACACTGTAGTTTATGACAGAGGACAGAGTCATGTGAGTTGCTAAATCAGCATGAATGGGCAGGGCCGTCTGTGATAGCAAAGGGACAATCTGTCATCGCTCCACGCTTACATAAAAGCCTTTGTTGTAAGAAAAAGATTGTCTGCATAAATTTTGCACAGGAGCAGCTTTCTGAAAACACTTTTTCCCCCCTTGGTACAAAACTATGTTGCTACTGCACAAGAAGCAATAGAACCACAAAGATTGAACTAGTGCAAATATCTCAGCACTGAACTGCTGCTCTGAGTGTGTGTCAGCTGGAAGGCAGCTGGTTCTAACCTGGCTCTCCATCAGGTAAACAGAATATTTTATGTCAGGATATTTGTAGATTTAACTGAGTCAGGTTCCTGTCTGCCTCACCTTTAAAGAAGGATGGGTCGTCGTCGTTGGAGCACTGGATCCAGCTCAGCTCTCCCAGCTGTTTATCAGGGCTGCGGTTGCGGATGTAGGCCTGGACGTAGAAGCAGTAGCTCTCCCCTCGGTCCAGATTAGTCACCTCTATCACACTGCTCTTAGAGTCAACCACTTTCTGACAATGCAGAGGGAAAACATCGGGCTTAATGTATGTCTTCTTTGTCATTGGTGTTATTTGAGGCTGATGTTGTGATGTCTGCTGCAGCTCACCTTGCCAGTGCTCTTGTTTTTACGATAGGTGACTCTATATTGCAGGTCATCTGAGAAGATATCCCTGATGTTCAGCTGGCGACCATCTTTAAACAGGGCAGTGAGCGGGTCAGTCACATACAGCGTGGTCTTCTTTTTGTTCTCGCTCACCTCCAGTTTGAACTCAGGTCGGCCTATTTCAGCTGTAGTGGAGGGACAGAGGATCAGATGTGTGAATATAACAACCAGAATATAACCAATATAACAACCTATTAATCCACCTTGAGTACAGTGGGTCAAAGCTGACCTGCCTGAACATGCTTCTGTATGTTATTCTCACTTGACAGTGTGCTTCAAAATGAAATATTTTCCAACATATTATGTTGATAAAAAAAAAAGAACATACTGTCTTCATAGGGGCAGAATTTTGATGAGCTGGTGTAGGGGAACTCGATGACATCATCAGAGGTCTTCCCCAGCGGTGGTTCAGACAGGATGTCAGCTATGTAGCATTCCTTCAGGTCTTTCAGAGAACTGGACAGATCACACACTGTCGACGAGCTCCGGACGCAGGTCCTCTGTTTGTCCTGTTTAGCACTGCAACAGTTTGACAAGACGATCCCCGTATTAAACAAAGACATGACTGGCTGATGGAAATGGAACATTAGATGAGCATTCAAATAACAGTAACGTCAGGCACGAGATAAACGATTCCAGGATTCTGGTAATTACTGCATTCCTGCAAGTACACTGCAAGAATGCCTCTTGCATACAGCCCTATATCATCATCACAAAGCACAACAACTGTTTGACAATTTGATAATTTAATGAAATGAATGAATGACATTACAAGAAAAAGTGGCCTTCTTCATCTGTTACATGTGTAATCTGTCACTAATATTTCACGGTACACCCTCCGTTTTTGTTGTGTTTGTTTTTTTTACTGAATTTCCTTTCGTCTCTCATGAAGGTCCATGTTTCTTTTCATAATCTGTGTTGTTTAAAGACGTCTGGACTAAAATCAACATTCCAGTAAAAGCTTTTTCTGGATCAATAATGGCTTCTTATCATGAACTGCTGCCATTTATCTTTCCTTCAGAGTTAGTCAGCCGTGATGTTAGAGAGGAATGTACTTCGGTCTGCACATTAACAACTTAAATGTACTTTTGCATGGAATTAAGACTGCAATTAAATGTAATTTCCTAAAAGACTGGTTAGGGTTGAGGCTTGGATGCAACTACTTACGCAGAGTACTCCACAGTGTAGGAATAATCCACTGTGGGTTCTGGACCCCAGCTCAGCACGGTTTTAAAGTTAGTGGATTTCCAAGTGACATTCTGTGCTCTGGGATAGGAGCCTGCAAAATGAAAAAAATAAGCTGTGTAAATACACAAAAACTTTGTAAAAACCCTATATAGGTATTTTATATCTGCAGATGCATTTTCATATACCTGTAGTCTATGTGACATTCCAAAAGCTGAGCGGTAGAGGAGACACATAGTATCTACACAGAGGAGGAGACTGCCTGAAAGATTCTTTTTAAAGGGTACATTTGTAAACACTAAGCTGCACTTTTTATGTATTAAAACTGTAAAAGGTTCTGAAAAAATCTTATTTTGATCAGACTATAACTTATTACTGTGTTATTACATGAATCTCAATATGTGCCTTTGTCACAGAGAAGAAATATTGTAGCGCACCACTGCAGAACAACATCATGGTATCTAGGAGATGAATATATGAGCAAGCTTTCACACGCAGCATGTCATCAGTATGTTCATAAGGTGATCTCAATGAAGTGCTGAGTGATGAAAGCCTTGCTCTTATCAAAGATCTCTGGTCATAAACTTCATGTTCTGGCACACAAACACTTGTGGTTTATTATTCCAACTATAGAAGAATGCAGAAGAGAAAAAAAAAATGTTTTGATAACAAAAGTAAAGCTTTAGCCAGTTTCATCTACACAAAGCATTTAAAAGCTGACTTGCTCCAATGATTTGCAACTGGACAAAATCATGTTGGCAGTAATAATCAAAACATGTTTTAATCCATATCACTGTACTCTCTCCACAATACAGATAAGAGATAAGGTGTTGCCAGTGCTTCCTCTGGGCAGAGTGGGCAAACAAACACACACACACACACACACACACACACACAAACCATACTGATGCAGCTAATTACTTTGGGAGGTCGACAATTTAGTAACATTGAAAATGAAGAGGAATGGATGACAGATTGAGGGTGTGTGGGTGTGAATCAGTAATGTGCATATTAGGTGTAGCAACAGCCTGGTCACGTATTGCAAGTGATCTTAATTTCATATGGCGGGGTCACACATACAGCACACAGTATGCAATTCACATACTAATAACGTATTGCATTTGAAATAAATGATATATTTTGTACAGTATGGGCAGCCTCCTCTTAAAGATAGATATTTATAAGTGTGTGTAAGTAGTAACCATTTAAAATAACAATATCTAAAAAGTCAGATGTAATAAATAAATAAAGTGGTGAAGGAAAAAACACTTAACATGAAGTACTGTATATGGTATGGTATATGTGTGTAAAATATTCATATAAATGGGAGGAAAAAAAGCAAAGGCAGAGTGAAGCACCTCTGTAGATTATTGTTATCAGAGTCCTGACTGATGAAACTCTGCAAGAGTTATATTGGATTTGTTTGCATTAAAATGTCTAAATATATTGGCTTCATTTGCAAAAGTCTGGTTCATCAAAGTGTTTATTAGTTATTTATTATAACGTAATTTATCCCTAACTCATATATTGCAAGATCATTTGCTGACCCACTTGTTCACTCACCTTCATTAAAAGCTTCAAAAGAAAAAAGATTTGCCGAATTTGCACATTTAGCAGAAACATTGACCTCTTTTCCATCAGCTCAACATCCTGTCAGCCTTTATCAGAAACAAATACCAAACTGCTCTTTTTATTTTCAACATTTTGAACAGGTCTTCTTCGCTTCTTTTGCTTTGTAAAGCATTTTTCCAGCCCAATGCTCCGTCCTGTCAACTCTCTATTACACACAGGAGCGCTCAGCTGTGGAACATTCATATTCACATTTCATTTCAGTCTACTTCTCTCAGGAATTTCTGTCTGATGAACCAAATGTAATTATTCAAACTGATCATATCTGACTGTAATTGGCCTTTCTCTGCGCCTGCACGCTCATATATGGGCTAAAACACACATTATCATGTCATCATTTTATTCATTTGATGTCTCTGCTTGGTTTATGCTGCCTGCTTTATGTTTGCCTTTTGATCCTATGGCTGCTGCTTTGTTTGATTATTTTTGTGGATTACATGACTTTTGTTTGTTGCTTATAATGCCCAATGAGGTGAGATTCATTTTCTAAATCTCACCTGCATAATTTGCTTCTTCTCTTTTGTTGTTGTGTTTCTGCTGCTTTGTTTTGCCATGCAAATAAATAAATAAACAAAAATAAACTTGACATTTTCTATAAATTCAAGTGTGTTTTTTTTTTTTTTTTTTGGTTCAATTTACATTTCACAATGTTTCTTCTATTTCATAAGCCTACCCGGTCTACTGCTCTGTTTTCATATTTAATGCATTTCTATTATTTTACAATGTAGACTAATGAACATATACTTGAATGTAAAATGCTTTCAAATACTGCTAAAGCGATATGAATATGACTGGTGGGGCTCACCTGAGGCTGGGTTTGTGACGAGAAAGAAGTGAATCAAGAGAGCCGGAAAGGCTGCTGCTCGTCTTGTTGTCTCCATGGCGGCTTCAGTGAACGGATATGTAGTCCAGCTGAAGAACACTCTGCTGTCTCTCTCTCTCTTCACTCCTTAATGGAAATAACGCTGCGCTTTCTGGTGTGTCTACTCAGGACCTTTTCCTCTGAGTCGCCCTGTCGGCTCACACGTCTGGGTATAGTAATATAACCGCGCGAGGCTTCACCATATAAGGAGCGTCCGGCAGTCGCGTCACTGGGCTGTCATCGCTATTGTACGTGCCTGTGCTACTGAGGTCATTGGACGGTTAGAGCAGCAAGGTATTCTCCTGGATTACCGCCACTTTCAGAACTCAGCCACATTACATTCAACTGCAAAGCGCCGCCTAACATTCTAACGTCAACCCAGCCTCATGTATGGAGAGAGAAATCAACCTCAAAATATCTAAATATCTATATATAATAATAACAAAAACAATAATCATACATTTCTTTTGATTATTATTAGATAGATAGATAGATAGATAGATAGATAGATAGATAGATAGATAGATAGATAGATAGATAGATACTTTATTAATCTCCGAAGGGAAATTTAAAAAAAAAAATAAATTAAAAAAAACTTAAATTATTTATTCATTCAGTTGTAATCTGTCAATTAAGCCTACTATGACTCTCCAATCAAAAAGTTGAAGAATGGAACATTTTGAGTTGGAAGCTGTTTCCGTTCTTACACATCATGTTTTTTCCCCTCCGTTTCTTATGTAGAATGACACACTAATGAGCCATGAAATCAGCTCTACATATGCAGAACGCTTTATTAACAAGTCATTAATAAGTCATGACCAAAGGAACTGCTGAACAGGTCAAAAATTATCTAAAACCCTGAGGTCAATGAATTCAGATGAATGTACAACCTTATTCATCCGCTCACTCATCCTGTGGCTGCAGCAGGATTTGAAGTTAGCTATTCCTTGGAGTTCATACATGACTTCTCTCCTAAGGTTTTCCAATCAGTGTTTGTAGTAGTGACTCAACTGGGAGAGTTCCGCGTCTAGCTTTGCACTCCGCAATGGCCAATGGGCTTACACTGTCTATGGGAGACATGGAATAGGACTGTTGCTGCAGTAACTGCTGCTTAATATAAACCCCTCAGTTGCTCTATAGAACTTCTGAAGGTAGGAGTAGCTCTCATTAGCTCATGATCAAGTTTTTCTGTCTGTATTGCCTTTGATACACTGAGTGACACTTATGTCTGATGACTTCTTTCTGCAACAAAGATATGTACACTGCAAACAAAAGGCTTTGATTACCTGTACACACTAGACCTGAGATAAAGGTTCCCTCATGCTGTAAAGGTGAGGAACAGGATTCTGAGTCAGACTTTAACAGCTCACTGGGGGACTGCACTATGAAACAAGTTCAACATAGCCAGGATATCTTTGCTGTCCAGATAACCTGTACTATGAAGCTGCTGTCAGCGAGTTCTGTCAACTCTGGGTTTTTCAATCCAGCTATGAGCACGTTCATGTGAAAGAGGCAGGGTTGTTAATCACAAGCGACATCATCAGAACCCTGAATGAACAATGATACCAGGTACCTGCTAACTTACCAGGTAACTTGTGTTTGAGGGAGAGCAAAATGTCATATTCAACAAAGTGAAATATAAACGAGCCTCTAATCATACAACAGAATAAGAAGAAAAAGAAACACTAGAAAGAATTTTCACATATTAATAGTTGGCTAATAAGGCTTAAAATGCATGTAGGAATTATTAAATATCACTTAGGTATAGAGCGTGTTTTGTTTTTTTTTTTGCTATTTAGTTGGATGATGAAGTTATTGAAAAAAAGTAGTGGATGAGTGATGAGGTCTAACTGACCCAAATGTTGCTTTATAATCATGGAGTCAGTTAACAGTGCATTTTGTTTTTTATGTCCACTTATCACAGTGATCACACAGTTGTTATTCTGAGCTGCAGTGATGGTATCAGATTGTAAAATCATCATAAGTTACCATGGCAATGTACCCCGATAAGAAGTGAACCACCATCATTACACCCAGAGTTAAACCTGCTTCGTAGCACAGGCCTCGGGCCGCGCTTAAACATTACCCAGCTGCAGTGTACCAACACCTGACCTCTTCATTTCTACATTAACAGCCTGGAATGGTGCAACAATTCTCTCACATATAGTGTAGTGCAGTTTAAGATGTCTATAATGAGAAGAGAAGAATGAGAACATATGAAGACAAGCTCAAGCAGTTTGTATGATGTATTGGGAGAGGGTTTATTATGATGATGTTTTTTTTATTTTAGCTTTTTTGCCATAATTATATTAATCTCCTGTCGGTCTCCAAATTAAAGTGTACAGTCTAGACCTGCTCTATGTGAAAAGTGCCCTGAGATAAACTTGACTTGATTATCTGTACATCTTGACACATTTCTTCAGACCTCTACAGTAATCAGTGTAGTCATAGAAGTGATGACATGCTTTTCAGTGGTATGGTGACCAAACAACCACACTTACTACTGCATTACGTAACAGTGGAGAAAAATAACAGTCTCCCCACAGAAGCCTCCATTTTTCAACTGTGACAACATCATAATGGATCTGACAGACACTACAACTCGGTACATGAGTCAGGACATGAGCTTGTCAGACAGATCAAGTGGGTGAACTAGAGGTCTATTTATAGACTTTATTAGTATATAGTTATTTAGAGGTATTTCCAGACACACAGAAGTGCCACAGAAAAAATGATAATGCAGTATTTTAGAAAGCTTTTACAGTATAAACCACAGTTAAAAATTCCTGGAAAAATTTTTCAAAGTTACATGACATCAGTCGGCACTCACATTGCCATGCTACAGCTCAGTTCCTGTGCAACAATGTAACAACAAAATGAACTGAAACCAGCGACTGTCTGGAAAGTGGGAAGCTCAGTTCTTCTTACATTTCCTCATGGGAAATCTAGCATACAGCAAAACGGAAAACATAGACACAGCAAAGCAGACTCATCCAGTTTTAAAAAGAAATAAGTATGATAATGATAAAAAAAAGAAACCGCAGTTTAAAACTAAACTAACTGAAACAAAGACAGTAGGACAATAAAACAAGGACTGTCTTTTTGGTAACTATAATTGCTGGAGTGCAAATGAAGTTATTCGATTGCACATGCTAAAAATAAATATTCAAATCTAGCAAATAAGCAAATAGACTGGGTGTTCAGTGTGGTATGGTCCTTTAATGTGGCTTTTGTTTTCCTTAGTTTGGAGCTGGTTGAGAATATCTGTCTGGCATCATGCCAGACCTTGTCCCCCTGCCCTCATTATTCATCCCCCACCCTCCATGGCAGTGAGGGGCCCAGCAGTAGCACAGTCCACTGTGGCTTTGAATACCAAGCAATCCTCTGACGGGAAGGACTGAATACAAAATGCAGGATTTCACCAATTCTTTCCATGAATACAAGCACAGTGAGAACACCAGTACACACACACACACACACGCACAGAGAGAGAGAGAGAGAAAGTACAGAGTTCAGAGTAGTGAATACAGTCTAGACAACAGTCATCATATAAAACTCTTTGGAATATGACTCTGTCACATTGAGAATGGGATGACAGTAAATTCACCTGGGTGGTAAAACTGAGTTTAAAACAGTGACAGTTAAGACTAAAATTCAAGATCAGAGAAAAAAAACTCAAATCACCTTCCTTGTTTTTGCATGGAGTCCATTTTTCCATGATAAATTATACTGACAGGATAATGCAGCAACTAGTCAGAGTGCAGTTCTCTATGTTGATGGATGACTAGATTAAACCACCATGTTCTTAGAGATCAAATGACTCTCCATTAGCTTTATATACCTCTCACAAAACATCTAAAACACCCTAACATTAATGCATCACATCATATTTGAATTGTTTCCCAGCAGTGGCTTTCCAACAAAGTGATCTACCACACTGAGCTGCTTTCACATGGCTCTGTGTTCTATTGCATTATAGGAATTTACAATGGCATGACGTCACTGGGCCTTTCTATCTATTCTATGAGACCATGCTACAGTCAGGGATAATCAGCTCTGCCTGCCGGATCTCTGCCTTAAATACATTCTCAGTCTCATTCCCAGAAAGAAAGAGAGGAGCAGCTGTACAGAGTGCCTGGCTGCAAACACTTAACTGTTGACTGTCGTAATCAAGGCATCAGCAGCCAATGAAAGGCATGGTGCTGGCACTAGTTCAGCACAATGCTTCTGCATTAGTCATGGTCGGATCAATATCCATCTGAACTTTATCTTCTTTTACCGAACAGCTTAAGATGTCATAAGATTTCTTATGAGTGGGATCACTGTCAGGCTTTAGTCTTCATGGTAATTCAGATCTCACTGCAACGCATAGGCTCATTCTTCATTGTCTGAGTATGAATCACAAACCATCATTTTACATATTTGTTCATTTTTGCTCAAATGTAGCGTCTCATAAGCCAATAGACTCAGTTTGGAGCCCAGATATCTAATCTTCAAACTGAGGTTCTAACTGACAAAGTCTGGAGAAATCTCTTTTAGCCATCAGACATATTTTAAATGCATCTCTCTCCTGGCAGATGGTGTGTAATGCAAACCAGATCATCAGTAGACTCTAGCTTTTGTTCGTGGGATTAAAATGACTCATGGGATCTGGTATTTAACCATTTTCTGAAGGAATGTATCAAAGCCTTTGATTGCAAGTATTCCATGTGCATCTGTTTCCATTAAGTCTGAAAAAACAATACAAACTAGTGCACTTGGCAGATTGGAGTTGCTTTGCTGTTCTTTATTTTTATCCTTCCTGTATTCAGATGTCATCTTGGTTTTTCAGAGGAATTTTGTTGAGGTATTTATGCCTCTGTGTTAATGACTCTTGGATGTGTAGATACAATTACCCAATTGTAAAGTAATGAAATAAATCTGACGTAGCACAGTAAAAGGAATGTGGTCTATTGAAAGACATCAGGTCTCACAGTAAGGAATTGTTGTTCCCTTCAGAGCTCAAAGTGGGACTGGGTCCTTTCTAACAGTGGACCATCTTCACTTCTAATGTTTGTTTAAAGGTCCAAGGAAAAGGAAATTGTTTCCGTGATTCTTGTGGGGGGATGTCTTAAAGACAAAGGCCTTCAAAGCTGGGTGTGCTCCAACACTTCCTGTTTTGCTTGCTGGTTAGCTATGGCATATTTACTGATTGCATTAGCTGACCTCCTCTACCAGAGAGAGTGAACTTTTGAGCAATGCATGTAGCTTAATGTGTACGTCACTGCGCTTTGAAAGTTAAGTAGCATTTTTCAAATCAATTCAATTTTATTTATATAGCGCCAAATCACAACAAAAGTCATCTCAGGGCACTTTTACATGGAGCAGGTCTAGACCACGCTCTGTAATTTACAGAAAGAGAAACCCAACAGTTCCCCCCATGAGCAAGCACTTGGCGACAGCGGAAAGGAAAAACCTAAGGCAGACCCCGGCTCTGGGTGGGCGGCCATCTGCCTTGACCGGTTGGGTTGAGAGAGAGAGAAAGAAAGAAGAAGGGCAAGGAAAGAGAACAGCAACAACAACAACAATTAACAATGCCATGTTATGTAATGTTACCATGTAATATGTACAATCTGTATAAATCAGAGATATAAAACAGACAATCATTACACTACTTCTCAGCAACACACAATGTAGACTTATTAGACTACAGGACCACATACTTGACATTAGCAGAACAACATTGTCCATGCAATTAAAAGTAATGAGGAGTGTACAGGTCTGTGTACTGGAGAAACATGCACAAAAGTATGACAGCCTACACATCAGATCTCAGCTGTGTCCATCCATTTCCACACAATCTGAATTTCCTAAACCTATATAGTGAAAAATAATAATATAAATGAAAATACTACTACTTCTATGGACAGAGTGTGTTGAAACAGTACACTGGAAGGAAACCATGTTTAATCCCAGGCCTACAGGGAGTCAGTCAGCAGCCACAGAGAGTGTTTACAGCTAGGTGGCTTATCATAGAGCTCAGATGACTGATAAGAACTGAACACTGGGTTTACATTCCTGTAATGCTTGGACACAAATAGGCATTCATACAGTACAATAACTTATTAAAGTCATCTTCAGAGGTTATATTTTCTCTAGCTTTAATGAATCACCCGGGGAATGTGGATGCCACCATACTTATAAACCAACAGTGATTGAGGTGTTCTGTTTGTTGGGGGATATACAGGGTGATCTGATTTGTGTTTGTTATATAAAGTATGATGGCTAAGAGATTCAATGCACTGCGACTCAAGACTTCAAAAAATGAATCTCCACCACTTTGACAACACATATGCAGGAAACTGCTGCAAAAAGACAGTCAACGTGTTTTAGTAGCTATCTAAACTGTTCTTTATTTGACATGACCAGGGGCGATTCTAGGGTCGGAGCTTTAAGGGTGGTGAGCACCCAATGAGCCCAACCAAAACCACTCATCCTTCACCCTTTGCAGTGTATATTAGTATGTTAATTTAATTCAATTCAGTTTTATTTATATAGGGCCAAATCACAACATAAAGTCATCTCAGGGCACTTTTACATGGAGCAGGTCTAGACCATGCTCTTTAATCTACAGAAAGAGAAACCCAACAGTTCCCCCCATGAGCAAGCACTTGGCGACAGCGGAATGGAAAAACTCCCCTTAAATGGGAAGAAACCTAAGGCAGACCCCGGCTCTGGGTGGGCGGCCACCTGCCTTGACCGGTTGGGTTGAGAGAGAGAGAAAGAGAAAGAGAGAGAGAAAGAGAGAGAAGGGGGGGGGGGGGGGTTGTACACAATGAAAGAGCAGCAACAACAACAACAATAGTCAGCAAGCAGCAACAAGCAGCAGCAATAGCAGGAACAGCTAGCCGAGGGCAGAAGAAGGACGTCAGCACATCAGCATGGTCTATGGTTTATGGAGCTTCCTGTGAATCAGAAGCACAAAGAACTCCGGGGAAGAAGTGAAATTAGTAACATGCATTAATAGTAATAGAATACGTAGAGATGGAGGAGAAGAAAGAGGAACTCAGTGCATCATGGGAAGTCCCCTGGCAGTCTAGACCTATAGCAGCTGTAGAGCAGTATATAGGCTGTGGCCCTTTATTTCTGTCATCTGTTCATCATTTTTTTTTATGACTATAAAAAAAGTTACATCTGTCGAATTATGGGTCAAATAGATAGTAAATGATGCTAAATCATCATGAATGACACACATTACAACAAAACAAGATTAATAGTAACAAAATCCTATGAAATAAATAGTATAATAATATTGTGTAATAATATTACACAATGTGTAATAATATTACACAATATTACACAATATTATTTGTAGAGCAGCACAGCTGTAGAGCAGTATATAGGCTGTGGCCCTTTATTTCTGTCATCTGTTATCACCACACACACTGATCTAGGTCACTTTTGGTGAAATAACATTTATTTCCTGGAGACTTACTTTTCACATAGAGCAGGTTGAGATGTATTGATGTTACATGAATGCATGCAGATGATAAGGAGGAAGAGGAGAGAGGAGCTCAGTGCATCATGGGAAGTCCCCCGGCAGTCTAGGCCTATAGCAGCATAACTAAGGGCTGATCCAAGGCGAGTCAGATCAGACCTAACTATAAGCTTTATTGAAAAGGAAAGTTTTAAGCCTACTCTTAAACATAGAGAGGGTGTCTGCCCCTCGGACCGAAAGAGGGAGATGGTTCCACAAGAGAGGAGCCTGATAGCTGAAGGCTCTGCCTCCCGTTCTACTTTTAAATACTGTGGGAACCACCAGTAGACCTGCATTCTGGGAGCGCAGCGCTCTAGTGGGATTATACGGTACCAAGAGTTCTTTTACATAAGATGGTGCCTGACCGTTAAGAGCTTTGTACGTAAGAAGAAGGATTTTGAATTCTATTCTTGATTTTACAGGAAGCCAATGCAGCAAAGCTAAGATGGGGGAAATGTGATCTCTTTTCTTAGTTTTAGTCAGAACACGAGCAGCTGAGTTCTGGACCAGCTGCAGAGTCTTTATAGACCTATTAGGGCAGCCTGATAATATTGAGTTACAGTAATCCAGCCTAGAAGTAACAAATGCGTGGATTATTTTTTCTGCATCTTGTTGTGAAAGGATATGTCTGATTTTAGAGATATTACGTAAGTGAAAAAAGGCAGTCCTTGATATTTGTTTTATGTGGGAGTTAAAGGATATATCCTGATCAAAGATAACTCCCAGATTCCTTACGGTAGTGTTGGAGGCCAGGGTAATGCCATCTAGATTAGTTAAATCATTAGATAATGTGTTTCTAAGGTGTTTAGGGCCAAGCACAATAACTTCAGTTTTTTCCGAGTTTAGCAGCAGAAAATTGCAGGTCATCCAGGTCTTTATATCTTTAAGGCACACTTTGAGTCTAGATAACTGGTTGGGTTCATCTGGCTTCATTGATAAATATATTTGGGTATCATCTGCATAACAATGGACACAAGATAAATTTGTGTAACATTTACATGTTACACAAAGTAAATGTAATAAAGACTACTTTATTTTTGTTATTTGTTCATGTTGTGCTTGCCACTATTCACTGTATGTCAATTTATTGTTGTTGTATTCTCACCTGGTTCTTCCTCCTCCTCCATATTTCTGCCTTTCCCTCAGCACTGACAATCATACGCAAATATATTATAGACAGGAAAGTTGAGGTCTGTGTCACATCACATAAATATTATGTAGACCAATTACAGACTCTAAGGTTATCATCAAAAGGGACACAGAGGCGTGTCATTTTATATATTTTTATGATTATTATTATGATCTTAGGTTTGCAAACACTTTTTTAAAATCACAAATTACTTCCACAAGAGAAGCTGCATATTCACCATTGTGGGTTTGAAATAAGAAATAATAAAAGCTATGCTGTATGCTATATATAATGCTATATCGTTTATATCGTGGTGTCGCAAATCACACTCTTTACAGCAATATCTGAAGTCTTTTGACGACGCTTTGTAAAATATTTCCTCATTTTCTACAACTACATGTGATGAAGCAAATAAACAGACTGAACATTTCCCAGACCCTCGGTCATCACGCTGGATATCAACAGTAGTGGAAGATTTCTCCAGCAAATATATGTGTAACGTCAACGTAACTTACACATTAACAGCTACCCGCTAGCTTACATTAGCTACCAGTTGGCATTATGTGATAAGCACAGGCAGCTAAACTCTGTACAGTCTAAGAATTAATACACGTTGTGTTTAAAGTTCAGTCACTGGTTCATGGAAGTGGTCAAAAATCATTTTCTCTGGTAGTCAGTATTTATGAGACTGCTTATGTCAGCTGTCTGTGACAGTTTTAACTCATCTGGCACTTTGATATTTTCCGTTTCTGCAGTCTGAAGATGCTTTAGACTCGTTTTCACTCGTCATGAATTTATTTCCTCCGTGGCAGAAAAACACGTTACACGATCCTTCAGCAACTGCTGCTGGTTAAAATGGACTAAGGACACAGTTTTAGTGCCGACTAACTCTAACACTCACTATAAACACACTAAAGACACTCGCTAGCTTAGCAACATTAATGCTACAAACATCCCCTAATGCTAAACTCCGTGTTGGTTGAAGTTGGTTTCACACCGGTACTAACGTTATATCCACTGACAAAGATCATGTGACCCACTGACAAGTTTTTCATCAGGTGGGGGTGTTTTCATTTCCAGTGTTAAAATGTAAATTTACATATTACATTATTACAAATTTACAAACTATGGATTATGTTTTGGATGTAACCTAAGACTGTCAAAGACCAAGAATAACATCATTTCTTACTCCAGGTTTTAGGGGTGCTGAGTTTAAATTTAGGGGTGCTGAAGCTCCCCTAAAAAGGGGCTAGCCTCGCCCATGGACATGACCACAGTTTTTCTTGAAAACTGGATTGTTGTTCTGCATTAAGGGGTTACAGCATAGCTATGGATCCTGGACACATAGTCTGTACTGTACAGCAAGCTATGTCACAGCTGACATGTACCTTCTCAGAAATGGAACTACCCATCCGGGCTACAGTGGCTACAGATGCCAACACATGGACCACAAGAACAGTGACTGGTCAAGCATGGGCTGTTTGTGTTTAAAGTTTCCGATTATTGACAGTGAAGAGGACATGAAGCAAGATGAGGAAAGATTGGGTGATCTCCTGATCCTTAGTAACACACATCTAGCAGAGACATCTCCACTGCAACCCTGCCTCTCACTGAGGTCACCACTCTGTTACAGCGACTGAAAGAATGCCACATCTTTGACTGATGGGGACATCTGTCATGTCATATATACAGTACTATGCAAAAGTTTTGGGCACTTTATATGTTTAGATTCGTACCCATTATGCTATATCATCAGGGAGGCATCTGATTGGTCCCAAATGTATTCTACAGAATAGGTAATTTAAGCGTTTCTTGATGTATGAAATATGGAGATCTAACATACCTTTGAGGACAAATTGTTCTGTGTGATCTGAGTGCTCTTTCCCTGTGATATACTGTAGGAGAGAGCAAGAATTGACAGTGTTTCAGGAGTGATAGGGAGGGAATGCTACTGTATTTAATGTTAATGTAATTTGATCCAACTACAGAAAACAACTCTAAAAATAAGGTTTTATGGGTAAAAGGAGAGAAGATGACAGCTGAAAGCCAGCAGTCTGTCTGAACCAATGCTTATACTTAATATTTATTCATCTGTTTGAATAGAGAAGGGCAATCATGGTAAATTATTCAGCTCAGTAATTCTCTTCCACAAAGCACAGGGAGGTCTGGTGGTGTGAGAGTGAGCAGCTCTACAGCTTCTGAGCCACAGGCGTGGCTACAGACAACTATGCTAAACAAAGGCCAGCCATGTTCCAGTGAAGCTGGAAGTGCTGAGGTGTTGCATTCCCTGTACAGGGGTAATGGCTAAATGAAAAGTAGCCACCGGCTGTAGTTAAGCAGCAGAGAGGTCATGAGGAAAAAGAATTGTGTGGGAGGCCTCATGTACAGTCAGACATCTCCCACACTGGGATTCACCCAGATTTCAGGATGTTGATGTGTTGTTTCTGAGACATTTTCTATTTTAGTAAAATTTTATGTATATGGAGTCATGACAAATCATCACAGCAGTATACAGTTTATTCAAATTATTTGATTATACAGGGTCACTTAATCCAAATTACAAACCATATTATGTCCCCTTTGTAGTGGTATCTGCCCATGTATCCAGGCTTTTATATCAGTCTCTAGGGTTCCTGCCTGCAATACAATTGATATAAATGGAATTTTAAGTTTGTGTTGCTCACAGCATTGAAAAACAAAATTGAATTAAATTTTCAACTGCCTTCGTGTCTTAAAGTAATGATGGTCTGTTGTTTCTCTTACTTGTGGTTCTTGACATAATATGGATTACTACAGTAGTGCAGCTATTTTCTGTATAGCAACACTAACAGAGCACAACATAGCTGATGTCTCAAACACATTAAAAAGGCCAGAAATTCCACCAATCAACTTCTCATCAAGGCAAACAGTGGTTACTTTTTGGAATCTAAAATATGAAACACATTTTGACTTTTGTTCATTTACTACATTATTCCACGTGTGTTATTTTTTGATGTCTTCCATATTGGTCTGTGATTTAAAAAATAGCAAAAAATAATTGGATGAGTAGGTGTGCCTAAACTTTTGTCATTTGTACATCGTAATACATATTTACTGAAGGACCCCAATAGCAAGTTTGCATATGTAGCTCTGTCATATGATTCTCACAGAACACAGCAAATGTATCAAGTAAACAAGAGAGCAGAGGGTCAGACTGGTTGCTTTGAAGTCACTGGGATGTTGAACTGGCTAAGCTTGTCGCTGTGTGTTTACAGGCCAGACTTCCTCTGCGTGAATTCAGCCTCCACCCTTGTACCTTGAGAAAAAGCTGTCCTTTCTGACCTGAAGCAGCACACAGAATAACACTCATATCAAAACATTCCTAATCAGAGTTAAAGGAATATTTTATAATTGAACTTTTTAACTTAATCCTCCTGTTGTCCATTCTTGGGTATTTTTTCAGGATTAATTCATTAACCTTAACCTATTAGGAAAAGTCAATTGCTGACCTTTTTTATATTTTAGAATGGCTGAACACCATCAGGCCTCATTATTGACCCAGCATTTCTAAAATGATTTACAGATTATTTGAAGTCTTAAAATACAGGGTTTATAGCAATTACTAAAGAAAACACCAATGAGTGAGTGCTGTATCAGCCCCACATCACAACAGACTCAGTTTAGACAAAAACTAGTAAAAAAAAAAAAAAAAAAATTCTTGCAGGAGAACCTTATTTTCTCACAGGGAAGTTTGGAGGCAGGGCCATAATGTCATAAAGGTGCTGCGTGTCTGTTCCCCAGTGTGTCTTTGCTGAAGCCATGGATGAAGTCTCTGCAGCACATGTGATCAGCAAGGCCTTCAAGAAAAGCAGACAACTGGCACAGGTGTCCAAAAAGCACAAGGTCCACTTTGTGGCCGTTTGTCTGGGGGATTTGCACCATTAAACTAATAACTGGGTCTTGTGTTATATATCAAAATCTGTTTTTGTTTTTTTACATCTTCATATTGCATTCATGTGGTACTTTTTTATGAGCAAAGCTGCATTTAATCAAATTAGCACACATTAACTGATGCACAGCAAACCTGGGGTATTCCATTACAGGAGTATTGGGATACTGGTATATAATAAAGCTGCAATATGTGCACTCCTCTTGATGGAAACTTGGAGACAAAAAGGCTAGTAAATATTGGGTCCAAAAACATGTTAATCCAGACACGTCATCAGGGTACGAAGTCTAGTCCTGATCTGACTGAAACTTTATAGGAGGGGTGTGGTGAGGGTGGGGCAGTATAGAGAATATGAAGATATTAGGAGGGTTATCCACATTGAGCTTGAAAACCTCTTTGCAACTTCAATCACATCATTGGTTTCTTTAAATCATGAAGGTGACCTTCCTCTAACTTTAAGTAGCTGAACATGAACCTTCATTGCTGACCAGAGAAACTGTAATTTGACAAACTGATATTAAATCAAGATGACTCAAATGGAAAGTGATAATTCATTATTTCCAACCACATCATGCATGTGTACTACACATGCATGAACCAAAACAGCAGTGAAAAAGTCAAGTTCAGGATGATCTCCTGTTACGCCTGTTACTACAACTACTGCTCAGTGGTGGTAGCGGTAGGGTGGCATTAATCCAGTAACAGCAATGAGTTATGTGCAGACGGCCCTTCCTGCAATAACACATTGTACTGAAAACACTGTTTGGAAACCATCCTGTCCCATTGTGCTGCCAGTTCAATTAGCCAGTAATTGTACTCATAAAGTACTATGTACGCACTGCTGGTAGAGTCTTTTCTACAGGGTGACTACATTTTGTATGTACAGTATGTGCTGTACTAAGGTCAAAGGCTGGCGGTGCTTGGAATATACATAAGAAAATAATAGCTTAGATTAGATGAATGGCCTTGCTTACACCATCCTTATGTATTACTAGCTCTGCTAAAGTCCAGGTAAACACACAGTGTGATGTCAGATAGTGCAGCGCCAAAGGTATGGGAGCAGTGAATTTCCGCTCTCACAGACTGGGTGGTGCACAACGCCTCAGCTTGCCCAGGAATGTGGACAAAAGTGCTTGTTTGGTGTGCTGGCTTGCAGGAGGTTGGGAGAGCAGAGGTGCGATAATCACCTGTTTCAACATGCACCTCATTTCCAAATCCAAGCATGAAAGCAGAAATAAAATGACACAGAGTGATAAGATTAGTCTTTTAGCATGACTCCTGCAGACCCAGATTCCTGTCGAAGAATTATGGGATGGTGATGAAGCAGGTTAGGACATATTGTACCATGTACCTGGAGGATTATGTGATAAAGCATGGCAGCCTGAGCTGAGATGACCTCAGCTGATAAACAATAAGGTTGTTTTAGTAGCAAACAGTAACAGGATACAGCAGAAGCAATGGCACAGAACAGAGGTAAATGTTAGAAACACACCCGTTAGATTATACAGTGTTAACATGAAATGAAGCCAGTGAATCAGCAAACACCAATGTCAGCAAAACACAAAAAAGAAGAAACAATAACTGAAAAATAGTGAAAGTAGTTAAAGATGCTCAACAACTACAATGAAACATGTTGAAAGAAAGTTTATAACAAGAGACAGTTTATAGCAACTTTGTAGCATTGACAAGTGTATTTTCATGTGTTGTGCCATGTGTTTGTATTAAAAATGAATATCATCTTATATATTGTTATCAGATTTTTATAAATGTTTATAAATCATAATTTATAAACTGATCATATATTTTACTCAGCAAAGTAACTATAGTTATTATAAACAAGTATTATATTTCCCTCTGTAGTGTTGTGCAGTAAAGTGTCAAGTAGCAGAAAATATAAAAATAACTGTATGTAAATACTGTACTTGAGTAAATGCATTTAAATCTACACATCTGTAATTTAAAATGTAGTTTTAGTATGTTTCATACAGCCACTGGTTTCATTTCAGTATGCACATAAAAGTTAATGTGCAAACCTGAAATTCTTGAGATAGGTTCACAGTGAGTATCATGTTGCTGTTCCTGCTGTATTGAGTGGAACCTGTTTGCTGGCAGATGAATTACTTGGAAACCTTATGCAAAAACACTCAGTACTGAGCCGTATCTGATCCAGTATCAATGCAGTCAACAAGAACACTGCAGCCAATCCCTAGTGACTGAGTAAAGATGAATCCTCACATAGTGCGACTGGTGACACAGGTAAAAAAAAACATGACTCATGGATAAAAGATTTGCAGTGATACTATACATGCAATAAATGTAGGGCTGTTTGATGATCCATGTCTCTTAAACTAATAGAAAAGAAGCCGATGAGTGTGTTTAGGCCCCTCTGTGTAATGAGGTTTGAACTGGAACTGCCTACTACATACCACCGATGCAGTATGCACTATGTACTACACTATGCACCTGCAGCACTATTATCAGGTGTTGTGCACCTGTGCAGGTTTGTGTGGAGAAATCTCAATTAGATGGTAATCTGCATGAAAAATAAAGAAAAAGAAAAAAATGAAGTTATAATAATCATAGTGATCAATTTGACCCGGACAGACATGATCACTATAAGCAGTTTCCACTGTAAAATGTAGTTTCATCACATAACCAGTTTCCAAGTTTGGAAAGCATGGCACGGCAAATGCCAAACTACCACTACTATATAGCATCCCATTATGCTCTGAAGCAAAGGTTCTCAACCTTTTGTAACTTAAGGCCCACTTCTGATTGTTCAAAACTTTCCGAGAACCGCTTTCCCAAATAAATGGAGAAAAAAACTATGCTGTTAATATACGTTAATATACGTTACGCCACTGTCAGCTGCAATGACCAAAGGAAGTGACTATCTCTGTGACAAATATTGGTCACTTGACTATAAACGGTCCATCCAGGGTGGCCAGTACCACCCCTACAATCTGATTGAGACATCTCTCCCACGTCATTGGCTCCCACTTTGCTGTGAGGCGAGTGTTTGGCTGGCATATTTGGTCCTACAAAGACACTGGCTGTATGATTGAGAAATCCACCACTGAGGATTGACTCACACTGTCTCAAAAATCCCCAGTGACAACCGGTTACAGGAAACCCTACTCACCCAACAGGCCGCATCTCACTGCTGTGTCTGTGACCATCTTAAGAAATGTGAAAAAAGGAAGAGAAAGAAAGAGGAGGAAGGAAGAATGTAGGACCGATAATATAAATTAATAAGACTTGAATACATTTTGCATATGCTTTGTGAATATGCTATTGATGTTTAGTGTCATAGAGTAACTATTGCGTATCTCTCTAAAGGAACATTGGGGAAGTTCCTTTCAACTGTCTGAGACTCTAGAATTCCCTCTGGATATCTGTTGTCCAAGTCCACAGTATTCCTCTCAGTCTGTTAATTCTGGATGAAGATTATCACAGGTGCTGGTGATATGAAAATGCCACTTGTTTAATCCAGATAAGAGATAAATACAAATACTGTACAATATTTGCACTTGTTAATCAGATGCCTGTTACTTCCACAATAAGTGCTGCTTGTGCTGTTGTTGACACTGCACTGTTCTCTCATCTGTATTTCAACAAGGCATTGTTTGACGCCTTGATATCATCCCCAAATCATAAACACACATTGGCTTGTGATAATAATCATAATTATTTTTCTTGTTCTTATCTGAATAATAATGTGTAGCAAACGTGTCTTGCAAGCCCATTTCATTATAGCAGATATACAGCTTCATTGAGTCAGCTTATTATTATTACTATTATTATTTCAATTTAGGCTACAAAGCATTATTTATTATAATAAAGGAACCTGAAGATGGTAAAACACATTGCTGTTTTGTTCAAAAATAACTTTCACACTAACTCTGTAATGATGCATTTTACTTATTCAGTTTCTTCATGCTAGTCTCCTCAGATAAAAACCAGCCAGTATATTGATATTATATTGGTGTACTATGGCAGGGATTGCCTCACACCTTGCAGTTTGTTCTGCAATTTTAACGACCTATTTTAATGATCTAAAGCGCACAGACTGAAGTGCATGGTGCCACTGCATTTAGGGTGTGTCCAAAGCCGCTTTTGCTATTTTAACAGTAAAAAAAATGAAACGGGCAATGTACCAGGTGCATGGTTCAAAGGGGTCATACTTAGTCTCCTCATTAATCATGAGTGTGTTTTTGATGTAACATGCAATAAAACAATCAGAGTGTCATCTCCCATTCCCTTTAAGAGCCAGGTGCGCTTGCACCTTGGCAGATTGCTATTATGATGGTGCATTTGCCAAGAAGAAAGAAGGAGTGCTTCTCTGCAGAGGACATGCTCATGTGCAAAGTGAAAGTGCACAATCCATAATGAGGACAGTGACCTCTGCTGCTCCTAGACCCTCCCATGGTCAGCCACAGACCACCAGTTTAAGATCCTGTTCATTCATTTGTTGCAAATGTGTTTTCGTTTGGTTTTTGAAAAGGTTTATTTTTTAATTACAGTTCTCATTTCTCACAAATCATTTGCTGTTACAGATCTGTTTTTCTTGCGAATGGCACCAGAGATAAAGCGGCTGCCATGGAAACATCTGTGATTTCTAATCTGTTCTTATCTGTTTCTAAGATGTTTCCCACACACTCCTTCCGTCACATTCATAGCATACAAAGCAACTACTACCCAACGTGTAAATAAAAAAAATTGAAACATTACTGTTGCTGCTGTAAGAAACTATATTTTGTCATATTTGAAATATAAATCTATTCTACCCCTGTTCTGTATTTATATGATGTTTTAAATAATAATCCAAAAACCCCTAAAAGGAGAGTTTTTCCTTCCCGCTGTCGCCAAGTGCTTGCTCTTGGGGGGAACTGTTGGGTTTCTCTTTCTGTAAATGAAAGAGCGTGGTCTAGACCTGCTCCATGTAAAAGTGCCCTCAGATGACTTTCTGTTGTGATTTGGTGATCTATCAATAAAATTGAATTGAATTGAATTGAATTGAATTGAATTGAATTGAATTGAATTGAATTGAATTGAATTGAATTGAATTGAATTGAATTGAATTGAATTGAATTGAATTGAATTGAATTTTGTTCAGTCATGGACTAGCAGGTCAAATCAGTGGAGTTTTAATGGCTGAAAGTAAAGCAAAGACACTTGTGCTGTGCCGGGAATAAGATAAGGCCCCATGACATCAACAACAGTAAACATGACCAGAACCTGTTTTGATTCTTTATCCAAAAACATCCAGGCTAATTGTCTTATTATATTAGTATATTGTTATATGTTATTTAATTTAAGAAAGCAGGGTTTACATGATGCATTTTTGCTTGGTGGCTTGTTGAGAACATTTGACTAGTTAATAGCGTTAACTTTTGCAAATGAGCTCAGAAAAAGGTCCTACTTATTTGTCAATCAAATCAAATCAGCTTTATTGGCATGACAGATCATAAATCCATATTGCCAAAGCAGCACAAAAAACTAAAAACACTGACAGATGATCAACATCTAAATAACAATATGTAAACATAAACAACAATATCAAATACAATATAATAAAATGCATTTTTTTTTTTACATATATAATCATCCAGAAACATTTCCTACAGAGCTTGTTTTTCTCATATCGTGGCAAGCCTTAATATATTTTGCAGCTATTATTGTACATAGATTTTTCCCCCACATAAATTTGGCAGTTTTTGAGGATCAGGGAGATGGATAAATTCAGTCTGGGCATTAAAATCACCACAGGTTATCACATTTCCCTGCCCCTGGTAATGACATATCTGTGACTCAAGGCATGTCATCCGGGTAAAAGTAAGGGGACTCAGATGGAGGACTATAAACAGCACATAGATATATATCTTTCTGTGTAGGGATAAGATCTCTTTTTATTTTCAGCCAAATATAGTTTTTCCCAATTTTGAGAATTTGTATTGAGTTGTTTAAATTTGGTTTGTACCATTATAATGAGTCCTCCTGAGTCTCTACCTTGATTAACATTAGATAGTTTCTGGGAGGGGGGCAATAATCTCTCTGTAGTCTGTAGGGAGCAGTGTGTGGGTACATCACCTCTACATCATGTTTCTGATAGGATTATAATTTCATTATTAATTATATTATTTACAAAATGAGAGGTTTTACTCTTCAGACCAAAGACTGAGGAGTAAAGACCTTGGATATTCCAACAGCTTATTTTAAAGGAACTCATTGGAATTCTCAACACAGAACACAGAAACAACTTTTACACAGGCGACCTTGAGGAACCTATTAGAGTAAAATATATTCATATCAATTACAACAATTATCTAATGCATTTAATAATTTCTTATTTTTATTAATTTGTATTTGTTTAATTTGAAACAAATAGTAAATTGTAAAATAGTATTTAAAAAACAAATAAATATGTGGAAAAAATAACAAAAGAATTGAGATTGAACCACACTATGTTAATATAAGAACATGAAATCTATTTGGGAGCCCTATCAATATGTTGGATGACTGATGGTATATCTGGCTTATTAGCAGTCCACTACACAGACTGTGTAGCATCTGCTTGATCTCTTCCAGCTCTGAGACGTGTGGGGTGTAGGCTGAGGGGCAGGTCTGGCCAGAGCAGCAGCATAGGTCATCTGCTGTGTAGGAAGAAGGGCTCTGTTGATAGGAGGAGCTCTTTGGGTGTGGGGTGCAGGAGGCTGTGGGTGGGGACAGTGAGGTGTTTATTCGTCATTGTTAATGTTAGCCTACTTGATTACAGTTCTACAAAATAAGAGATTGGCTATGCATGTAGCTTATTCATTTATATTTTAGCCTATTATTAGTAGAATATTAATGCATTTGTGGGTGCTGTGCATGCACATTAGCACATTGTGGCCACCTCTGGACATCCCTTTGCCACCCCTGGATCACTCCAGTTAAGAATTCCTAGCATACTGCATGTAATGCAAATGCAAAATGCTACATTTTGGCCAGATCAGTACACACTGCTAGTATAGTAGGTGGTTTCCAGTGCAGCCATAGTTTACATTTACCTCCTCAAGTCCTCCTCATTTCAGGTCAGCACAGTCATCATGTTGGGGAGTATCACAGTAGCAGAACCACTCTGCTGATAGGAACTAGCTGCAACCCACAGCATGGGTTGCAGCTAGTGAATCACTGATGATCAATGACATTACTGTCCTCCCACATCTGTGTTACAGCTTGCAAATGTCTCAGTTTTCACATATCAACACTAATCCTAAACTTAAATTCTTGTTGATAGAGATGTTTGAACTTTGACCTGGCCAAATGACTATTTGGTGTAGGGTGAGCACATGTTCCTTTTTAGTCTCTATAGAGACTCCAGACTGTGACAGTGTTAGCTTTGTCTGCCCCCATATTGTATGAGTCCATATCAATGTACAAATCAAGGTCTGGAAGTGAATGCAGACACACCTGCACTGTCATGGCTGGCTGAAAATAAGGGCACAGATACAGACACATAAAAAAAGGTACTCATAGTGAATGCGTCATATTTGCTTTCTGTTATCTTTTTTGAGCATTACATTATGAGTTGCTGCGAAACTCCTTCTACTTTGCGCCACTATGAACTCATTATAAACCCACAGCGGATGTGACTAAGAAAATGGTTGTTGACTGGAAACTGACACAGAGGGATCATCGGCAGTGGTGCAGAGAAAAAATTCATAACTCATCAACATAACCTGCTAATATAAACTCCGGCTTGTTTGATGGTTTTCACACAGTGAGGAGTCTTATTTTCTGGGGTTCCCTTTTCTTAAAATAACTGTGTTTTTGGTAGCACGTCATCTGTACAGCATTCCTTGAAGTTTCATTCATTTTCATTGCTGATGTACTAAGTTCTTCCTAGTCCTCTTACTTAAATCCTCTCTTTATTCACCACTTCGAAGAGCTGTTGATGGAACACTACTTCTTTATAGACTACCAGCACTGTAAATATAATTGAAATACCCACTGAAATGTTTCATGTAAGTCAGAGTGACACTGAACAAAGCCACTCTCAGGACTCTGTGGTTGTGGTTGCTTTACATGTCTAGACAGTGACATGCAATAGCAAAGTCTTTCATGTAAATTTAGGATTTCTACTGAAATCGTTAAACTCAGAAAAAAAAGTAAGATTAGGAGGAGGGATGTGTGTATTTTTCTGGACGCAGAGGACGGGCCTTTAATAACTCACTTTTAATCCAAAGATCTGTCCATAAGGGGTACAACAATGGCCCACACAAACATACTTTCATATCATCAGCACATATCAGTGGACATAAAAAAAGTGGCCTGAAGCTGAACCTCACTTTTAGTTTATTTTGAGCCCACATGCACCCTATTCAACAACTTCCTACCAGTTAATGTCATCCTATCACTAACACATGTGAGGTTCACAGGGTTGCACTTTTCCAGTGACTCAAAATTTTTAAAGTTCTGAATTATTATTTATCAATAAATTGACCGTCTTTCAAATTTGGTCAGAGGGGCAAGCACCCTCTCTATGTTGAAGAGTAGGCTTAAAACTTTCCTCTTTGATAAAGCTCATAGTTAGGTCTGAGCAGGCTCGCCTTGGATCAGCCCTTAGTTATGCTGCTATAGGCCTAGACTGCCGGGGGACTTCCCATGATGCACTGAGCTCCTCTCTCCTCTTCCTCCTTATCATCTGCATGCATTCATGTAACATCAATACATCTCGACCTGCTCTATGTGAAAAGTAAGTCTCCAGGAAATAAATGTTATTTCACCAAAAGTGACCTAGATCAGTGTGTGTGGTGATAACAGATGACAGAAATAAAGGGCCACAGCCTATATACTGCTCTACAGCTGTGCTGCTCTACAAATAATATTGTGTAATATTGTGTAATATTATTACACATTGTGTAATATTATTACACAATATTATTATACTATTTATTTCATAGGATTTTGTTACTATTAATCTTGTTTTGTTGTAATGTGTGTCATTCATGATGATTTAGCATCATTTACTATCTATTTGACCCATAATTCGACAGATGTAACTTTTTTTATAGTCATAAAAAAAAAATGATCCAAATGTGTTTTATTATATTCAGTAGGACATTGTAGATGATGTAATAAAGCATTTTTTGCTTTGCTTTGTTCGTTAATCCAGCAAGTCCTCTCCTGGCAAAAAGAAGTGGTTCCAGTAGAGGTGGCCTCTTATACTGTGACAGACAGGAAGTGGAAGAGGGGAGTCTGCCTTTCAGGATCCAATTACCTTTAATTATTTTGTTTTTTTCTTGATTTAACTTTTAATTTGGTTGTTAATGATTTGTGTGTTACTCTACAGAGTATTACTGTTCAGTAATAACTCAATCTGCCTGGTTACCATTTAGCTGATTAGATTAACAGATTACCATCCTTTCCTTTTTTTGTCACCTTGCAAAAATGAAGCACAATAAAAAGCATGTTTTAGTTAGAGCCATAAAGATCTAGTCTTTATTTATTCCAAGTGTCTAATCAGTCACTCCTAATGACAACTCCCACTTTCTGTCTGCCACAGCGTAATCATCTGGGCTGAGAGGAATGTTGCTCAAGTCTTAATAAAGCCCTGTGTTTGTTATCTCTAGTTCCTCTAGGACTACAGAGGACGGCAGAGATGGCAGCCCAGCTGTGAGCACTGCTCACTGTGAGAGTTCAAACATCAAAACACACTATCCACTCTATTAAAAGCTGGTTCCAGTTGTTTAGCAGTAAAAAGCAAAATGCCTTAAAAAGCTATGTGTGACTGACAAAAGCCATCAGTATAACAGATAGGTGAAGCTAGAGAAGTTAATGATTCAATGTTTGTTGGGAAATAAACTTTTTAAGTTTGTAATTTCACTTTTAGGTAATATATGAAGCATTGCATCTTTTTTTTAATGCATGACTATCACACAGTAGTGTCTACTTACTGTAGAGGGGGTAGAAACATAGACTCTGTTTACATGCACACTAATATTCCACTATTATTCCCAATATGCTGATATTCCAAATCTGATAGGGGTCATGTAAATAGCATATTCCATATGGATATTCCAATTTAGCTCAAACATTGGGAGAAACATGATTTGAACGTTGTGGGTGTGTCATAATGAATCTTAGCTCTGTGCCCCTAAAAGTTGAAAATTGATTGACGGGTGGATGTCATGATGTTACTGGTTGAAATTTGTTGTTTCAAGCCTATGTCAGCACATGTCATATTTAGTTTTACATGAAGTGAGGGGATCTGACCCCTGGGTGAAGCATTCAGAGCTGGACCACATATTCCTTTCATTTGTTACCTGTCTGTTTACACAAAAGCACATTTACACACACATTTTTTTCTGTAGCTAACACACTAATATCACAGTTCAGTCTTTACTGAAAATGTTGCAGTAACATGTTGAACAACAGGACACAAACACATCATTTCACTTAAAAGTATGACTCTTTGTTAAATTGATGGCATTAATAAAGTTCAAAATTATCTCAAGTTTGTTTGATTTTGTGTCATTTTTATATCAGTATTTAATGGTAACACTATTTACCCATAGAGCACTCAATTTACTCCATTCCCATGCTCATGTTACCCCTCTTGGAGGAAGTTGTGCCATAGCACTTTAAAACATTTTTGATGCGTCATTGTTCTAGAGCCATAATAATGAGATAACTTGTTTTAGTTAATTAGATCATTTGTTTTAATTTCCATGGGTAAACAACAACCTAAAATAGGTATAGTAATTATTATTTGAAATAAATACACTTCCATTTTGCAGTAAAATCATCAAATGTAAAAAGTGGCTCATTTTACCTCATTCTCTCCTACTTACTGGAAAAAACTCAACATCTGACTCCTTAGAGTTTTTAAGTACAACCAAATGCAGAACAAGACTTTTTTTTAGGTGACTAAAACTGACCTGTGAAAAACTGAACACTGAAATAGACGCCTATGCCCATACACTGTAAATCTGGGGTTATGCCTTACCTAACCAACATAATCGCCATGGTAGCGACTTGCCTGTGATGGTACCCACCTGTCACTCAAAACAACCACATTTTTAATTATACATAACTTTAAGCTTTAATAAAATTTAAAAAGGTAGGTTATACAAAAAAAATCACCCACCCACCTCCAGTATAGTTGACAATGAACGGGGGAATTAACTATAGAAACCAAATCCTTTTTTTGTACCAGGCTGTTTATTTCTGCTGTAAAGTTGGGCATTTTAACATGGAGGTCTGTGGGGATCGCTCGCTGTATATTATCTCTTAACACACACCTACAAGTTGATTATCCCTCTTATACCATGGTAATTTGCCAACAATATAAAATAAAACATTTGCAAATTTTTTGTGAAGGTTTTTCAAAATTGAAAGGTTATGAAGCCAGAGCTTACTGTTGTCAGTATATTAACTGCCCTTTTTTGTATTGATCTCATCCTTCTTTTCCTCTATGTATATTCCCCTTGTGCTGTTTTTCACTGGGTTGCTTTCTTTTATTTTCTGTTTCTTTTTCCTCTGCTCTGTCCCATTCCTCAAAACCTCATAGTGAGTAAGCTCTTCAATGTTACTATGGTTACACGTGAGCCAAACTACATGGGCATCAAACGCACACCTGCTGGCCAATAAGAAAAGAGTATTCACCTAGACCATGGTAAAATAAATAGTTGTGTTTTTTCCGGGTTAGGACAGTTCCCATGGAACTGATTGTAAACAAAAATCTGTTCCAGGATTTAGACTGTGAGTCAGTTCTGCTGTGGTAGTTCTGTAAAAACGTGTGGTCAGCTGTGGTCTGTAATGACACTCTGCCACATCCATGCTCAGGATTTTTGTAGCCTGGCTGGGATCTTGTAAATGTGTAAAATTGTCCATTATTGGACTGTTTGTGTTGCAATTTTCAGCACTACTTACTTGTTTTATGTTAATAAATATTACACTTAAATAAATAAATATATCCATTGCATGACTTTGTTTAACTCTAAAATATGTAGTGTGGAGTTCTTTCTTTTTCTTCTTTTGCCAGAACACAAACTTTAAATTTAAAAAAAAAAAACAATTTTTCAATTAAGTTTAATTTCGTAATTATCTGTATTTTGTTGAGTTATTTTTACTTAATCAAAACAATCCTACTGCAGTTTGATATTATCTGGAATGCATGTATGAAGATGCAGATGAAGATGAGAACAGAGATTAGAGATATAACTATAACTATAATATACTATTTGCAAGATGTAACCATAAAAGCTCTGGAAACTACTTTGATATGAAACTTTTAAGCCAATATAGACTCTAAATCCTGAGTGTGCTATGAATGAAATCATAATAGCAACTGAGCTCATACAGTATGTCATCAGATCCATCTCTAAGACACCTGAGCAAACTATCTGCTGATGAAGAGCTCCAGAAAAAGTTTTCTTGAAGCTGAGGAAGTGCAACTCATGACATAACATTCAACTCCAAAGGTTCTCAGTTAATGAACTGAAGACAGGACAGAGATCAGCTTTTATTTAAATGACCTAAATAAATGACAGTATAAGCTACAATGTCATATTTCTACACACATTTAGATTTTTTTTTCTGATTTTAGCTAATATCACTTTGAGAAGTGTATATTTTGATCATTTTCACCCCCCCCTCTGTGGGAACATTTCATCCCAAAGCATCGGACTCTTATATTGCACAAGAGAACTACTTAATTCTTGATGTTTATTAGCATTCACTGCCTCTCATCCACAGACTGCCCCTGGATAGAATCACTAAACAATGGTAAAACATTTGCAAACAGTCTCAACAGCATATCAACAGAATACTATGAGCCTCACAGCAGCCCTCTTCCCTCAGACCTCCATTTAGCATTTCCTGTAATCGGGCATAGTTATCAAAGCAAGGTCTGTTGTTCCAGATGTTTGATTCTAACTGAGCTGAGATAACAGAGGAGAGGTTGAGAAATGTGATCCTTTTTTTTTTTTGTCTGTGAAGGGGTCATTTACTCTGTGACTGTTTGGTGAGGAACCATATGGAGAAATAGTTCAGATACCTACATCAGGGCCTTTCTCATGCCTTTATCGCTCTATGCATCTAAATGCTTCCCTGCAAGTGGTCAGCATGGTCCTGGAGTCTCATGTCTCATATTGACATGGTTTCAGAATTGTTTCAGTCTTGTTGGTTTCCAGACCTCCAGACCCCCTCCTCTCCTGAGCTAACATGAGGCAAAATAACAACAAAGGATGTCAAATCAAAATCAGTTCCCCAGGGAAGACACATTACTCTCTTCAACATGACCAGTTGTTGAGAGACTCTGGACCTCAGCTCACATGCTAGCTTAGTTTTAATTTGATCATTTCATGGACACAAGCCATCCCAGGCCTAGTTTCAGAGAGCACTTTGAAATATGTAAATTATATATGTTTGATTCTTTGTTTTTTTCTTTTTTTTTAGTGGAAACTGTGACCAAAACGGATCACCTTCAGAGATTATAATACTACAGGCCTGGAGGAAGGCTTGAATGTTGGGTTAGGGCTTAAAAGACATAAGCAACTGTTTACACAACTCTGCAGACTTTTTTATCTTAATGATTCTTGGTTTTTGGATTGTAGGTCAGCATGACATACATTCAATCAGAATCTGTTTTATTAGCCAATGAAAGCATACAGAGAATACACCTCGGTGTTTGCTCCCAAAAAATGCAACACAGAAGAATAAATAGAGACAAAAGTAAGGTAATAATAATTATGATGAAATAAACAAAGTAATAAAAGTAATAAAGTGAAACTGAAATTTTGACATTGATTTACAGAATGGAATACTAATAGTTTTGAAATGGGATATAAAACTTGAAATGAGATATAGACTGTGCTGTGGGCAAAGATGAGCAAAAATGACGTGATATGCATAAATAATTAAATATTATTTTATTTTTAAAAAAAATAGCTCCCATGGTCACCATATTCACAGAAGTCTTGATATTTTGTACTTTCTCTATAAAATCACATGTGTTCCCCAACATGGTGAAGCCTTCATGTGTGGCTCTGTGATCCTCTTTGTTTGTCAGCTGCAGAGCAGAGACTCTTTTCACCAGTTGGAATTAAACATGAAGCAGCTCAAAGTGTAATGTAGTCAGCCAGGCTTGCTGACAACAGTGTTGCATTCTTTAGAAACTTGGTGACTGGCACCAAGCAACTCAACAACTAAAGACCTGGATCACCGAGCTGGCAGCAGCTGACTGGAGAGCTAGGAACCAGCAAAGCTGCTTTAATCTGAACTTCCCAGAAGGATCTGGCTTTGGACAATGAAAACAAACAAAAAAATAAATCAAGAGAGAACAATAGAATCTCAGTGCTGTCTGATATGGGATTTTTACAACATTTTTTTTATCATGTTGTTATTATGACTCCAACAGTGACACTCATATATTCTGTCCAACAGTAACAGTTATCATGGAATCGTAGGATGTTGCTCTGTGCTGAGTCAGCATTAGCTGAGGTGTTTGACGCCTCTGATCCGAGCGATGGACTCATCTGTGCGGGAAGGCTCCTCCTCCCTCTGCCACCGTGCTGCTACCTCCTTTTTATTCTCATGTGAATAGACAGAGAGAGATGTCAGTGGTGTCATCAAAAGTGAAACAATACACCTCTCAAAATCTCCAGAGCTGCCTCAGACACATGTTTTGTCTTGACTAGAAACAAAAAACAAGACAAGGAGAAATCCAACTTAAACATAACAGTTTCAGTTTAGTGACACGTGTTATGCTTTGCAAGTATGGCCAGTTTATTACTGGATAAGAATGTCAATATTATTTTTATCAACAATTAACTTAATTTTCAATGAATCAGTTAGTGATTCTATCGATAGAGGAAGAAATACTGATAATAAGCCTCACATGCTACTAGATGCCAAAGTGATGTGTTCAGTTTGCTCCTCTGGCCTGCAGTCTAAACCTCACAGTAATATGACACATTCCTCACATTAATGAAACTGCTGCCAGCAAATGGTTGGTGTTGAAGAAAATGAAAACCAACTGAAATGACTTTAATATTTTTCTTTTCTTTTTTATATCTCTCATGTGGTTCTGATTTTCATGCATTGGCCAAACCACTGTGTCCACTGGGCATTTCAGTCATACCTTGGATTTTGACATGAGGTGCAAAGATGATATGCAACTTGTAGTGCTGTCCATGCACATGTATTAGCTCCAGCTGACAGCTCCTATTGGGCCTCTCACTATAACTACGTTTAGTTTAGTTGTAGCACGGTGTGTGACAGTCAAATGTCCTGCATTCAAAATGTTAGATACACGTACAGAACTAATATCAGCATGATCTTAAATATCAAAATGAAAGCTCTCATTATACAGAATGGCCACTTTCACACTGTCAGTACCATACTTTTGAAAATTCCACTATATGTGGCGGAGACAAACTCTATTCAGAGCGGCCTGCTTTCAGGCCAACTCTAGAGTTAGGGACAAACTGTGTAATAATAATATGTTGCGCCATTTTCTGAAGAATTTTCACAACATGTGCAACATTTCTAGAAATGACTTCAGAAGTACAAACAAACACCACAAAACTTAAGCAACTACCTGAAACTGTGAGGAAATATAGGAGCTGTGTTCATGCATCTTACGGAAACCCTTGAATATCATCAGCCTGCTCAACTTGTGGGAATTATTTTATTTGTTGTACTATTTTATTTACCTTTGAGTATAATCTATAGCAATGTTTCATCAACTGTCGGAAGTGTAATAACCTCCTCCCACTCAGTGAGGACAAATCTCTGATCTGATTTTAAAGATCAATTTATTAACCTGACACCTTTTATAAGTCAAGTAAATAAATAAATTCTATCAGAAACTAGATTATGTTTATAGTTCTCTGTCTCTCTGTTTACCCGCTCACATCTTCAACTCATACAGAATGCTGTAGAGAGCTCATAACCCTCATTTTAGCCTCCTTGCATTGATTTGAATTGACTTTAAGGTTTTGCTCATTGCTTTTAAAGCCAGTCACGGTCACACTCAGCCCAGTGTTTGTGAGCTTTTATGATCATATGTACCTGCACTTAAAGGACAGCTTCACAGTTTTTCAAGTTTGTCTTAAAACAACAGTCAGGAGCCCAAATTTACACTGAAACCTGTTTTTCTTGCTGTAATTATTTCCTTGTTTATATTGACCAATAGAGGATTCCTTCATAATGCTCTTACTCATTTGAAGCTTCAGCGTCCAAATGAGTCAAATCAAACAGAAATCTTTCAACATCACAGTCTTTTTTGACGTAAAGTTCCTTTTTCTTTTAATAGCCAGCATTCCACTTTCAGCACTCAGGCCTGTACTGTACACTTCCTTATACAATTCATTCCAGTCTTACAGCAATTCAGAAATTCATTGGCCATGTGTAGAAGAGGATTTCCATGACTTGTGGTTACATCAGTAATGGTGAGGTTCGGAAAAGGCCATGAGATGATGACACGTAGCCCTCAAACAGGAAGTATTTCATTAGATATTTCATAAGTGCTGATCTTAAGAGCACTAGTAAATCAGAGGAAATCAGACAGTAAACTGTAAACTGTAAAGTGTGAATTCTATGTTATATGTTATCTTTCTCATAACCCCTCTTAATCCAGTTTACATTAGAAAATTCCAGTTTTATAATGCTTACAAGAACATTTTTCAAAGCATGGTGTTTATGTGAGTGAACAGAAATACATCAAAGGCACTGATGCACAGTATAGCTTTTAGGTTCTTTCTTGAATATTTCTGTGTTCTGAGCTTTAAAGGCTGCAGCCTGCTGCTTGTTTTGTGAACTACACATCTCACACTGAGCACAGGCACAGAGAAAAAGAGGAGCTTGAATCAAGAAAACAATCTATCCAAACAGAGGACACAGTATGAGTTCATAAAAAACTAATACAACTGAAATAATATCAGAACAGAACACTTTTGACGGCTTTGAATGCATTCTAAAATAAGAGTTGGAGAAAAGGGAAAAGAGCCTTTATATATATATATATATAGCAGCTCCACAGCTTCTAATGAACTCCTAAACTTTCGCTTCTCTCTCTTCACAGTTTAACTAGAATTTCATGTTAAGAAAGGTTTTCACGTATCCATGGTTCTATATGGGAAACTTCCTCTTAAATATAACGTCCCTTTACGTTGTACTTCATTTCCCAGAAACTGCTAGGAAAAACAAATGAGCAGTATGATCAAACCAGTATTAATGTTGTTGCTGCTTAAATATGTTCGATTTCTCAGAATTTATTAACTCCATCTTCTCCAATTAGAGGTGTGATAAACACAAGGAGGCTGATTCATCCTCTAAGTGATTATCATCACATTTGTATTTTCTGAAAATGAAAGCCTATCCCATAACAGGACTCCTTACATCAGTTGTATTATGCTGTGCACTGTAACATTTACAGTTCATATGTGTCAGACTATGACGGTGGAAAACATCCCTTGCTGATACATGTTTTTTTTAGACCCGTATTAGTACTGTAAGTCTAGAGTGCTTCCTGTTTTTGCGGAAGTAACAGCAAATCGTTTGATTTGGTAAACGTCAAGGTCAAGCTACATATTTCCCATCCTTTGTCATACGCAGTCTGCAGACTCTGGTTGTATTTTCCTGTCTACTGCTGCTGCTTTAAGCAGATTGTGATGGGGCATAAACATTTGTGTTGAAGCATGACAGGAATTATGTGACTGTGAGGAATTTTCCAGGAACACTACAGAGAGGCGACGGGTCAAGTGGAGAGCAAAGCCAGGCAAAGAGCAATGAGACTTCAAGTTCTAATCTCTCCATCAGATTACACACAAATAAGCACTTAATCACTGGAAATATTCCAGCCAGTCTACAAAATGAAATCAACCATCCAATAAATCCACAGTCAGACTGACCTATCTTAGACAACCTGCAGATTATTTATAGTTGCCAGTTGACTTAATTGGCATGATGCACCCAGAGAAAACATAATATTTTAAATGAGCTTCTCTTTTATTTCTATATTTGCTACTTGACAGTTTGCAACAACAGCCAGATTTCTTCAGTTCATTTTGTCTTTACTATAGGTTTGACTGTCATTGATTGCTCAGATATGCATGGTTCAGCTCAGTCAGCTAAACACAAGACTAAACACATGATTATTGGCTTAAATTAAACTCTGATCATATTTGATTTGACTCATCAGAAAGCTGATTAATCATCAGAATGCTCGCATCCTTATGCATGATTTGGATTCCTTTTTAGTCGTTCTTTTTTCTTTCTCTTATTATATTATAGCCCTCACAAAAACACGAAAGGCCCTCTCTAGAGCCACTGTTTGGTTTGTCTGCTCTGGGCTCCCATAGAAACATGGCAGTCTCCACGGAAGAGAACCTATTCGAACTTAACGAGAACACAACTGTTCTTATTTTCAGGTGATTATACATTAATGAAAACATACTCATGAATATTATATTTCATTTCTGCTAGATGCCACTAAATTCTACACACTGAACCTTTAGGTGTTTCTGTTGACTGAAGCTGACCACATATTTATACTGTGTATGTTAAATATGGACCATTAAGTGTTTCTATGTCAGCAAAAGCTTTTCATTACTCATGGAGATCCTTTTATTTATCATCTCAAAGTTAAATAGTAATTCTGCAGAAAGTCCACAAGAGGTCAGTATCATCATAGTTTAAGTCTTTTTTTTTTGTTCTGCACCAGCTGTTCAGATTCCCACCAACATGTCAGCATGTGCACATTTGAACTGGTCAGTGATCCTTAAGACAAGCAGCTAAATCAATCAAATCAATTCATTTCTATGTGAAGAATGAAATGATACATTTGTCTATTAAAAGAACCCTCATCATATATATCTTAGAACACTGTGATGTAACTGAGCACATCTCAGCAGGCTTGTCTAATTCCCTCTCACATCTTAATGTGAGTATGACAGCATGCATGTTTTTTAAGTAAGAGAGAGCTGTCTGAAGTTAATCCTCATGTGTTTGTAGCTGACAGGCTCACTGACGCTCACGGTTTAAAAT